>CAUYLG010015001.1:0-38004 GCA_963573385.1 Cacajao melanocephalus | reverse complement strand
ATACGTGTGCATGTGTCTTTATAATAGACCAATTTACAATTCTTTGTGTACATACCCAGTGATGGGATTGCTGGGTCAAATGGTATTTCTATTTCTAGGTCCTTGAGGAATTGCCACACTGTCTTCCACAATGGTTGCACTGATTTGCATTCCCACCAACAGTGTAAAAGTCTTCCTATTTCTCCACATCTTCTCCAGCATCTGTTGTCTCCAGATTTTTTAATCATTGCCATTCTAACTGGCGTAAGATTGTATCTCAATGTGGTTTTGATTTGCATTTCTCTAATGACCAGTGATGATGAGCATTTTTTCATATGTTTGTTGGCCCCATAGATATCTTCTTTTGTAAAGTGTCTGTTCATATCCTTTGTCCCCTTTTGAATAGGCTTGTTTGTTTTTTTCTTGTAAATCTGTTTTAGTTCTTTGTAGATTCTGGATATTAGCCGTTTGTCGTTGCTGGTTCACTCTAGTGATTGTTTCCTTTGCTGTGCAGAAGCTCTGGAGTTTAATTAGATCCCATTTGTCTATTTTGGCTTTTGTTGCCATTGCTTTTGGTGTTTTTGCCATGAAGTCCTTGCCTATGCATATGTCCTGAATGGTTTTGCCTAGGTTTTCTTCTAGGGTTTTTATGGTGTTAGGTCTTATGTTTAGATCTTTAATCCATCTGGAGTTAATTGTAGTGTAAGGTGTCAGGAAGGGGTCCAGTTTCTGCTTTCTGCACATGGCTAGCCAGTTTTCCCAACACCATTTATTAAACAGGGAATCCTTTCCCCATTGTTTGTTTTTCTTGGGTTTGTCAAAGATCAGATGATTGTGGATGTGTGGCGTTGCTTCTGTGGCCTCTGTTCTGTTCCATTGGTCTATGTCTCTGTTTTGGTACCAGTACCATGCTGTTTTGATTACTGTGGCCTTGTAGTATAGTTTGAAGTCAAGCAGCATGATGTCTCCAGCTTTTTTCTTTTTGCTTAGGATTGTTTTGGCTATGTGGGCTCTCCTTTGGTTCCATATGAAGTTTGAAGTGTTTTTTTCCAGTTCTCTGAAGAAGGTCACTGGAAGCTTGATGGGGATAGCATTGAATCTATAAATTACTTTGGGCAATATGTCCATTTTCATAATGTTGATTCTTCCCAACCATGAGCATGGAATGTTTTTCTATCTGTTTGTGTCCTCTCTTATTTCATTGAGCAGTGGTTAGTAGTTCTCCTTGAAGAGGTCCTTTACATCCTTTGTTAGTTGTATTCCTAGGTATTTTATTCTCTTTGTAGCAATTGTGAATGGGAGTTCACTTTTGATTTGGCTCTCTTGTTGTCTGTTATTGGTGTATAGAAACGCTTGTGATTTCTGCATGTTGATTTTGTATGCTGAGACTTTGCTGAAGTTGCTTATCAGTTTAAGGAGATTTGGGGCTGAGGCGATGGGGTCTTCTAAATATACAAGCATGTCATCTGCAAATAGAGACAATTTGGCTTCCTCTTTTCCTAATTGAATACGCTTTATTTCTTTTTCTCACCTGATTGATCTGGCTGGAACTTCCAAATACTATATTGAATAGGAGCAGTGAGAGAGGGCATCTTTGTCTTGTGCCAGATTTCAAAGGGAATGCTTCCAGTTTTTGCCCATTCAGTATGATACTGGCTGTTGGTTGGTCATAAATAGCTTTTATTATTTTGAATCACAGCTGTTTTTAAGGGTCGTGTGCCTATCCTTGATATTCTAATTTAGAACCACCAACAAAATCACCTGATTAGAGTCAGGTTGGGAGCAGTTCTTGCAAAGCAGGAGATGCTAAGTAGAAAAGACAATAGATGCCTATTAGAGAGATGCTTGGTTTGACCAGTTCAAGGATATGTGCAGAGACAGTGCTACAGAATATTCGACATTAGGATTATTCTGCGAAGTTCAGGGGATACCTTAAACAAAGCTGTACTACATCCTTTCCTTTCTGCTTTCAATGATGATTATTATTGGTATTTGTGACAGAGTAGAAGCTGTCAATTATAATCCTGAAGTTGACATTTTAACTTATTTTTCAAAAACAAATCAAATAAACTATTTTATGATAGGAGAAGTATGGCTGATAAATGATGCCATTTATTTGATAAAGCAAACAGGTTTTTGAAAATATATATTCATTTGTTTAATTAATTAACTAATTAATTAATGTATTCATTTAGACACAAGATCTCACTCTGTTGACAGGTTGGAGTGCGGTGGGATGATCTCAGCTCACTGCAGCCTTGACCTCCTGAGATCAGGCAATCTTCTCACCTCAGTCCCCCAAGTAGCTGGGAATACAGGCACACTGGGACTACCATGCCGACTAATTTTGTTTATATTTTGTAGATACAAGGTTTCACTATGTTGCCCGAGAGATGGTTTCAAACTCCTGGGCTCAACTGATCCTCCCGCCTTGGCCTCCTGAAGTGCTGGGATTAGAGGCGTAAGCCACCATGCCTGGCCTTTTAACAAAGACAATAAACTTTCTGGTACTCAGGGAAAGTGACCTTTTGCAAAGTAGCATTCTTTGTTACGTTTCTAATTGGTTCACATTTCTGTTATTCTAAAACTATAGCATCTAGGTTTTCTGCCTGACATGTTGAAGGAAATACATGACTGTATAGTGAAACAAAAAGTGTGAAAAAATTGAGATTACTTTTTTCTTTTTTAC
Source organism: Cacajao melanocephalus (assembly GCA_963573385.1). Lineage (NCBI taxonomy): Eukaryota > Metazoa > Chordata > Mammalia > Primates > Pitheciidae > Cacajao > Cacajao melanocephalus. The sequence continues at coordinate 35,336 of CAUYLG010015001.1, read as the reverse complement.
TATCCTGCTTGAAAACCGGGCAAAAGATCTAAATAGATATTTCTCAAAAGAAGACGTACAAATGGCCAATGACTATATGAGAAAAATGCCCAACATCACTAATCATCAAGGAATTGGAAATCAAAGCCACAATGAGATGCCACATCACTCCAGTTAGAATGGCTATTATCAAAAAGATGAAAAGTAACACATGCTGTCAATGATGCCGAGAAAGGAGAATGCCAGTACGCTGTTGGAGGGAATGTCAAGAAGGGCAGCCACTATGGAAAACAGGATGGAGGTTCCTCAAAAAACTGAAAATAGATCTACCTATGATTTAGCAAGGCATTTATCTAAAAGAAACGAAATCAGTACACCGAGGAGATGTCTGCACTCCCATGTTTATTGCAGGACTATTCACAAAAGCCAAGGTATGGCATCAACCGAAGTGTCCATCAGTGGATGATTGGATTTTTTAAAATACCATTTACATACACAATGGAATGCTATTCAGCCATAGAAAAAAATGAACTTCTGTCATTTATGACAACACATGATGATGAACCTAGAGGACATTATACTAAGTGAAATAAACCAAGCACAGAAGGACAGATACCACATAATGTCACTCATATGTGGAATATAAAAAAGTTGATCTCATGGAAGTAGGGAATAGAGTAGTGGCTACCAGAGGCTGGAGAGGGTAGGAAGGAGGGGGCTGGGGAGAGACCGATCAATGGGAACACAATTACAGTCAGATAGGAGGACAAGTTCTGGTGCTGTATTGCATAGTCGGGTGACTATAGTTAGCAATAATGTATTGCTAGAAGAGAGAATATTGAATATTCTCACCACAAAAGAATAACAAGCATTTGAGGTGATGGATATGCTAATAACCTGGATTTGATACACATGTATCAAAGCATCACACTGTACCCCACAAATATATACAATTGTGTGTCAGTGGCACATACTTGTAGTCCCAGCTACTTGAGAGGCTGAGGTGGGAGGATCGCTTAAGCCCAGGAGCTGAAGGCTGCAGTGAACTATGATCGCACCACTGCACCCCAGCCTGGGAGATAGAGAGAGGCCCTGTCTTTTTAAAAAAAATAAATGAAATGATGAAATAAAACTGGAAAGTGTAAAAAACTGTATTGGGTTCTATTATCATATTTATCAGACAACAATTACACAGCCTTATTTCCACAGAAATTTCTTTGCCTTTAATGTGTTTTCACATACATTATCTCTGTGATTTAATTCAAAGGTTTTCTTCCTCTCCAGATTTCAGGCATTTTGCTTAGCACAGTGGGGACTTAGCTGACTAAGCGCCAGTCTTTGCATTCCATGTGATTGCGGTCTCGTTGGTAAGAGTACATAGTACATACAAAAACAGGATATGATAAGAAAATCACTTGCATCACCATTTTGGAGTTCTAGTTGGCAGGAAAAGTTTGGAATCCAGCTTCATATTTACTTAGGGTTTAATGTGTCTTTGGGGGAAAATAAAAAGACAGTTGGAACTGAGGGCGGGACATGAAAACATTTGCTTTCTTCTACAAAGAATTTCTGACTTTTTCTCTCTCTTTTTATAAATAACCCTCTTTATTCCAAAATAGACTTACTATTTGCCCTTGAAAAAATGTGTCCAAAGAGCTTGATTTGCTGAAGCTAATGTCTTATTTAGAAAAAGAAATGGTCTAGAAACTTTTCTATCCAGTATAATTTCCATCCTTTCTGAATAATAATTCATTTTTGTGAAATCTTCTCTTTTGCCACTTAATCACCTACTGTCTTTGCATTAATACATAAAAGTTCAGGCTTGTATATCTCTTATATCCCAGTTCCAGGGAGGAAGGTGGACCTTATTCCCTTTGAACATCCTTCAGTGCTTAGCACATTACTTGGTGACAAGCAGATTATACACATGCAGTTCATTAATAAATGAATAAATGGATGAGCTGATGACTGCTAGAAGACTGACAGTTTCAAAGCTGTCTGTAAACATTTTCAATTTATGTGGATTATATTGTAACTTGTTTTATAATAAAACAATCTATATGGAGGATTTCTCATATTTAGGAATATTTACATTTGGAAAATACTAACTACAGGAAAAGGCAGGACAAACTTCTTGGGAGTAGGGAGATGTTCCCAAAGTTAAAAGTATAAAGATGGAATGAGTCTTTGGGAACAAGAGTGGAAAGAAGAAAAGGAAATGTTTCAGAAAAGCTGATAGTCAGCTGGCATGGCAGTTATATGAGGGCAAGGGAGCTACGTTGGCCAACTAAGGGGGTGTGCATTTCATCAGATGCCACAAATAACAAAAAAACTCGTTTGACAGCTTAAACACAGAAGGTTATTTTTCTCATGCATAGGGTAGGCAGTGCAGGGCTGGTATGATGGCTCAATAATACCATCAGGGTCCCAGCATTGCCTGTCTTTCCATTTTCCTATCCTGATCATATAGGCTTTCATCCTTGTACATCTTATCTTGGGGTTTCAATATGATTGTTACACCTCCAGGTCTCACATCCAAGTTCACACACAAAAAAGTATGTGTGGGGGCAGGGAGAACAAAGAACAAAGGAGCAAAAGGATTTGACTTTTTATCCAGGAAAGGATGACTTCTCTGGGGACTTCTACTTATATCTCGCAGGACAGAACTGTGTGGCATGACCATCCCTAGCTACAGAGAATATTGGGAAACTGCATAGTTTCAGCTTCCCTGAAAAAAAATTGAGCTTCTTTTAGTAGGGACAAAGAGTAGGGGTGAGGATGAATGTTGGGTCAGCAACCAGCATCTGTCAAAGCATGACTAGATGATTAGTCACCTGGATGGGGAAGGTGATAACCAGTTACCCAAGTGGAATTTACCCAAGTGACCAGCTCAAGTCAGGAGAGAAACACTTGCACAGAGAGGTTCCATGGCTTGAAGACCCATTAGAAATTACCGAATTAGTGATTATTGAAGTGATTAAGTGCTTCAGAGCAATGCTGTGGTCTAGCCTGGTCTGGCCTTGAAAATAACACTTAGAGACATCTAATGAAAAGGACTGGATTCCTTGCTTTCCAGCAGAGCCCATAAAGAATGTTCTTGCATTAAGTGGTAACAGAAGCAACTGCAGAATTAGGAAGCAACATGGAGAGGTTCCATAAAAACTTCATTGATCCCTGTGTTAATTTATAATATCATAAAAGTTTAGAGGTTGAAGAGGCCTCAGAGATTATTGTAACACATTATTATAATACTCTAAACCTTCATTCAACAGAAAGAAGACTAAGGCATAGTGAGGTGATGTGACTTGCCCAGAATAACCCAGACAGCACTAGGTCTCAGCCTATTATCTAAGTATTTTAACTCTCAGTTCAGAACTATTTCCACTCCAATGATTCCTCTAAACACAGCATCAAAATCACTTAAAGCACTGGCTAAAATTCAGATTCTTCGGCCCAGCCACCAACTTATTAAATGTGGCCATCGGGAATCTGAATATTGAGTTGGCACTGCATGTTGTTCTGATGAAGAGCCTGAGTGGAGAATCATTTGTATCTTTCTAAATTCCTACCTGTAGGAATTTCACTCCTGAGGTTTCTCTACATGCTTGCAAAGTTGTCTTCATCTCTAACAGGGTGTTGGGCTGAGTCCTACATGAAAGAGAGCAAGAGTGGAAAAGCTGGTGTTTCAAAACCATAACCTAAAGAGCAGAAGATTCTAGTTTCTTTGTCTAGTAGAAGTGAGATTTTATCACTGAGGAATACTAAAGAATATTCCACTTGGTGTTGAGTCATCCTCTTTCATTAAGACCTACATTGAAATGTAGATGATTGCAGTTTGAAATAATAACACTCAATATCTTGGCAGTTAAACAAGCAAAATTTAAACTTTGCATGAAGGAACTAAACGAGTAAAATTTTAGCTTGATTTATAGATCTTTTCATCAAAGGAAGTAAGAAAAGCACTTCACATATTGGAAGTATGAGATGGTGGGTAGGAATTTAGCTTTCCTGTCTGCTGTCCCTGTAAAAAAGGTTTTAGGGCTTCCCCCACTTCCCAGCTGATAATGTTTCACCTCCAAATTTCAAATGAGTTTTCCCCCTTATCATTTGTTCTCTCCTTTATTACTTGCTGTGTAGACAAGTGCTAGCAGGTGTCAACATTGCTTGAGGCCTGGTAGTTACAGGATAATTGGAAGAACTTGCAACTGGAGAGGAAGCTGAATTCCTTTAATTGAGAAATCAAACTAATGGACTTTTATCTCATTTGGCTGGTGCAATGGCCCCTGAAACTGGCTGATTATCAGAATTTTAACATATTTTTTTCACTGTTGATTAATTAATTTCAATTATAAAAGTAGTCCATGCTTTTGGTTAAAATAATTCAAATGGTACAAAGGGTGAAAAGTGGAAGATAAATGACCCCTCCTCCACTTTACACTTACTAGACTAACCCCACTGTTAATATATTATTGTGTCTTGCCTTCCAAAAATGTTGGTACATAATACAATCATACACATTTTCATTTGTTTTTTTCATAAATATGATTATTCCATATTTACTGTTCTGTAACTTGCTTTTCCAGACCACGGTATCTCGGATACCTTTTACAGTAGCACATCTAGCTCTACTTTATTCTTTGAAATGGGCACATGTTTTTCATTCAAATGATTCTGATTTAGTGGATTAGGCCAGAACTAGGGATTTACGCTTTTGAAGAGGCTTCCCCATGAGTTCAGATGTAAGCCAGTCAAAAACTCTACTAGGTTTTGAACTAGTATTTCAAAACCACCGTCTTAGCTCATGTGACAAAACATGTTTTAAGATAAATCATTTCCATGTTTGGCTGAATCCTTTCCTCACTGAAGATTAGAAACTATATTTTCTTTCCTGTTGCCTAATAAGAACAAGAAATTTGAGACACAATTGCTCCCAAAGAGATTCTTTTAAAGACACAACAAAAGTCTACTGTACACAAAAGGAAGAAAAGTTTCCTTGGCAACTGTGGCAAGTATGGAAGATAATAGATGGAATTTATCATAAGAATAAGGCGACGTTCTATTGAGAGCATGTCGGAGTGAGGCAATCTAAACATGGTACTCACAGGTCTGCATGCAGAGCCCAGAATAAATGCCTGATGTTCACAGATAGGTAAATAATGGCAAAGTAGTTAAAATTAAATGATTTTTTTTAAAGCTGAAAGCATGTTCTTCTATCAAAATAATCTTTACCTTGAACTTGGGTTCCCGTGAATTGCCTTAACTATTTTTTTCTGCCAAGGGATAAAGATTTCATTTTTGAAAAGAGCTATTTAAAGCCATCGGTAGGGATTTTGAATAGTTTTCCAGGAAACAATTACAAGTCAATAAGCCTGCCAAGGAGCTTCTCTGGGCTCCCCTGCACTAGGCGGCTTGTCATCTACCAGCAGTGAAACATGTTTTTCTACAGGATGAATCTTGGCCGGTCAAATTAAGACTTGCCAAGAACACTAATTAAAGTAATATAAGTTAGAGTCCCTTTTCTCCCTTGGGAAAGATTATGGATAGTATGGGGGAGGGGGAATGAGAATACTGGATCTTTAAAATTCTTTAGCTTAGAGAGGGATCTGCACCTCCAACCTGAACATCTCCCCAGCATGCGACAAATAGCGGAAGTGATGTGTTCCCATGGCATGAAAATAAAGCTTTTTAAAAATTTGCATTATGTTTTCTAAAATGAAAAAAAAAAAAACTCGAACAAAACTCAAAAGACCTCCTTTTAAGCATAATTCTTGTTTGCTATCTATATACAGGACCAACTGGAATAGAAGCTGAGTACTTTCAAAGAACACCCTCAGAGATTTCAGTTTGATTTCTATCAGCCATGGAACTATCCCATTTTGGAAACTATCACTTTAAAAAGTTAAACTGCATGAGAATGCATATTATAATTATGATAACTTTGAGAAAACTTCATAGTTTAGTTTGTACTTCTAGGTTGGTTTCTGAAGAAGCATTCATTAATTAATAATATATTTATTAGTCACTGTAGCAGTTACATTTCTTTGGTTACAGTTAAAAACCAACTCACGTTAACTTAAAGAAAATGGCATATATTGAAAGAAAGCTACATAGCTTTACAAAATCAAAGGATGCCTCTGGAAAGAAACAAGCAGGAAAGCCTTGGAGATGCCATGAACAGGCTCTTTTGGGCACTGACATCAGGATGACACCTCCAACCACTTTCCATTCTTGTGTCCCTCTGTTCAAGGTGCAGATTCTTGGGGGAGAGTTGGATTAGCCTAGTTTGGATGACAGCATACCCCTCAACCATTCCTTCTGCTTGGTGCGCTATCATGGCTCAAAGTCCCAGCAAAACCACAATAAGTGGGAGGTGGACAGTTACTCCCCAAAAAAGTCAGGTGTGTGTGACAAGAGAAAAGGTGAAGAAATGCTGGGCAGGCAAAAACCAGATCAGGCCACTGCTGTCACCAGTATATCAATTATGACATCAAGCAGCAATACTCAACACTATTGGGAACAGGAGAGATAGTGCTTGTCTCTCCCCACCTTTGAGGTGGTGAGTCCCGAGGCTAGTGGTCTCAGAAGGAGCTCCACAAATGCTCATGCTGCATACACCTAGAAAGACTGCGGAGAAACCAGAGGTGACCTGTACCCTGGGGAAGTGAGAGGACAGCCAGAAAGAGCAGTGGGGAAAGGAACCACATAGGATTTGTTTCTGTAATAATGAGAGATATTCATAGCCCTAAAGCCAGAGAAGAGATAAACCCCAATGCTCCCTGCAGGAGAGGAAAGTGGTAAAAGTGTTGGTATTTTGGTAGCAGAGGGTGGAGTTGCAGGCAGGGGGTTACTTACTTGCAGCAAAATTATATATGGGTGCTTTCACATGTGGTATGGGGTTGGTAATGCCCATCTCAGTTTTTTATGAGCATGGCCACATTTTGTGACTACCCCAACAGCCTAAGCCTAGTAATGTGGTGATATGGTTTTGCTGTGTCCCCACCCAAATCTCATCTTGAAGTGCAGCTCCCATAATTTCCACATGTTGTGGGACGGATCCATTGGAAGATAATTGAATCATGGGGTGGGTCTTTTCCATGCTATTCTAATGATAGTGAATAAGTCTCGCGAGGTCTGATGGTTTTCTAAAGGAGAGTTCCCTTGCACAAGCTCTCTTCTCTTGTCTGCCACCATGTGAGATGTGCCTTTCACCTTCTGCCATGATTGTGAGGCCTCTCCAGCCCTGTGAAACTGTAAGTCCATTAAACCTGTTTCTTTTGTAAATTGTCCAGTCTTTATCAGCAGCTATGTCTTTATCAGCAGCATGAAAATGGACTAATAGTACATGGCAAATGAGAGAAAAGAAAAGTTTGCTGATTTAAAATGCATAGCAATTTAAAGTTAGACTGGGGAGGGTGGGAAGAAGAAAATATTAGGCACTATCACAGTGTTCCTATAACAATGTACTTGCTCAGTCAATGTTGATCAGCAAATAATCCTAAGGAGACTTGCATCTGTATCACCTGGTGGGTGTCCTAATTTAAGATGCGGATTCGCAGGCCCGTATCAAACTTACTAAATGTGACTCTCTGAGGCTGAGGCCTAGGAATGCACTTTTATTAAGAAACTCATCTAATTCTGATGCTTACTAAAAGCTGAGAACTACTGAACCAGTTTCATCAGACCAGTGTTTCTGTGTTGCATAAATCCAAGGGGTGCATTTTCATTGTACTCCATGTGTTCTTCGGGTGACATGTAAAATGTGAATGGTGCCCCCTGGGGCTTTGTAATGTGGAGCTATTGCTTGGCCTTATCCTACTTTTGCTGTCATAGGCCTTCTCCTAGTAGGTGTGGTTCACTCCTGGTGACATCGAAGAAGCTCTTAGCACCATTCACTGTGGGGAGCTGAGGGCCAAGTCCCTACTTCTAGTAACAGAGCCAAATTGATCTCATGTATGTCCCTGGCAAGGGATGCAGGATAAGAATTTCATTCTGTGCCAATAGGTAGAAATTACTTCTGATTTATTGTGCAGGGAAATCTAGGTCACAATCTCCAACGGCCAGTGAGTGCTCACTGGATGGCAAGAGAAGCCCAAATACCAGGGCTGTGTGTTTCAAGGGGATGTGGGACTCCAAAGGTGTAATTTGTTGCAATTACTTTTTTCTTATTGGCTGTACATTTCAAAAGCCTGTGCTCAGGAAACGAAGGAGAGAGGAAGTCAGAAAATGCTGCATAAAGTTGCTTTGAACAATCTCTGATCTGGTTTATTGACTCTTTCCTCAAACAAGCTCTACTTGTTCTGACTTCCTGACTCAACGAACATTTGCTCAGCATCCATCCCAAAAATAATAGCTCAAGTCGATGGGAGGTTACCCATGCTTATCACATGTTTGACTGAGTTCTGGGAATGCAAAGTCAAAACCCTGATCTTATGGAGTTTATATTTTAGTTGATGGGGCACAGGGGGATCTAAACAAGATATAATGATGCAATGTGGTAAGGAATATCCCTAAGGTATGGAGGGAAGAGGAAGTAGTTCTTCCCATGCATATAGAAGCCTTGTCCAAAAGGCAGCATTTGATGGGCCTTGAAGGTGGAGCATGAAGGTGCTGGGTGGAGGAGGAGAGGAAAGCGTGCCTAGCGGGAGCATCTGCGTGAGCAAAGGCATGGTGGTGGGAGCCCATGTGGAGAGCTTAGAACGCTGTGCTCATGATGAAGAGTGGCTGGAGATGTGTCGGGTTGGGACAAGGCCAAAAGTTAGGGTTGGGTTGAATGTCTGCTAGAAAGCTTTGCTTTTTACTTCTTGGGAAGCCAAGATCGGACGTTAAGTAGAATGATATGATCAGACGTTACGACAGAAAAAGTGCTTGGCATCAGTGTGGGGTGTGGCTGCTTCCTCTCCTGAATGCCTTCCTTGTCTTCTCCATCTGACTAGCACTACTCATATTTAAAGATTCAGCTCCAGCGTTGCTTCCTTTAGGGATCCCTCCATGATTTTCACAGCCTGGCCACCTACCCGTCCCATGGACCTCCATTGAATCCAATGTAAACCTGGATCACAGAGTCTGAAACTTCTTCACGCACATTTTGTTTCCCTGCCAGGCTGAGGGTTTGTTGAGGATTGGCCTCCCATCTGCATCTCCCTAAGGTTGGCAGCTGGCACAGAATCCAGCATTTTATAATGACTCACTGAAAGTATTTATTGTTAAATAAATGAGAATAAGCATCCTCTGCTTTCATGTTTTCTGAAGCTGTGCATATGTAATAACTACCAATGATTGGATCCTTACTGTTTGTGAGGTGCTTTATGATCTCGTTTAATTCCCATACAAAACTTAGATGATAATGACAGCAACATGAACGCTACTACTAATAAAATCAAACTGTCACATGATGCCTAACGTGCTTGACACTGAAGTGATTTGCTTATATTAACCCATTTAATTCTCATATCAACCTTTTTATGACCCTGAACAACACAGGCTTGAACTGCTCAGGTCCACTGATAAGTGAATTGTTTTCGACCAAGCCCCAATGGAAAATACAGTATTCAAGGGATGCGAAACTCATATGAGCAGATTCTGCAGAGCTGGCTGTAGGACTTGAGTGTGTGTGGATTTAGGTACATGGGGAATGGCTGGGGGTGGTTCCTGCAACCAACTCCTTGCAACTCCTGAGGGATGATCATTTTCCTTTTTTACAAATAAAGAAACTGAGAGGCTGGGAGCAGTGGCTCTTACCTATAATCCCAGCATTTCGGGAGGTTGAGGTGGGAGGATTGCTTGAGCCCAGGAGTTTGAGAACAGTCTGGGCAATATAGTGAGACCCCCATCTATATGAAAACACAAAAATTAGCCAAGTGTGGTGGTGCATGCCTGTAGTCCCAGCTCCTCAGGAAACTGAGGTGGGAGGATGGCTTGAGCACAGGAGGTTAATACTGCAGTGAGTTGGGATGGTGCCACTACACTCCAGCCTGGGCAACAGGGAGACCCTGTCTTAAGAAGAAAAGAAGGAAGGGAGGAATGAAGGAAGGAAGGAAGGAGAGGAAGGGAAGGAGAAAGGAGAGAGAAAGGAAGGAAGGAGGGAAGGAAGAAAAAAGAAAGAAAGCGAGAAAGAGAGAGAGAAAGAAAAGAAAAAAGAAACAGATACACAGTGATTAAGTAACTTGCTTGTAAGTGGTGGTGAAGTTAGGATTTGGACGCAGGCACCATCATGGCTGCAGTCTGCATTTTGTCTGCTGTATAGACTCTCCATCCCCTAGGTTTAAGTGAAGTTAGGATTTGGACCCACGCACTACAGCTGCAGAGTCTGTGTTCTGTCTGCTGTATAGACTATGTCCATCCCCAGGGCTTAAAGAGGTCAGGAGGCTTTAGGTTATTTAGCTATAAATGGCAGGGTTGGGAGTTGACTCCATGTCTGTCTGGCTCCAATATCCTAAGCCTTCAATTTCCTGCCCTGTTCTATCTTAAACATAATGTGAGTGTTTACCAGGGTCATCACTAAGACATTTAGAAAATGAAATTTCTGCTGAATTAAACAAAGCATCGCAGGGAGAAGTCTGATTCATGGTGGGGTTAGCGGCAGCCAGTTGTGGGTGAAGCTGGAGAAACTCAAGGTGGGTGGATTGAGTCTGCAAGAAACAGGGATTCAGAATGCAGCCTCAGTCTAGGGCATTTCCAGCCGAGACACTATTTGAGATCACACTTCAAGATCTCCAAGCTACAAGATGCTGTAGTAGTTTAATTAATCTTTTTTTTTAAAAAAACATCTGTTGTAGCATTTAAAATCAGAAAATGATGTACTCATTATCTCTCTGAATCCTGGCAGATTCTTCTCTACTAAAGGGGACTGGATTTGAAAATCACTTCCTTTAGAAATCCCTTTTGAGTCCAAATTCCTTTTGCTTTAGATAATGATTAAATGTCTCCTTTTCACCTTCCAGTTCCCTCCCTCTTTTCCAAGCAATTTAATCTTAACCATTCATGTATATTGTTTAGTTAGTCATGGCAACAAGGCCATTTGCTAGGTCAATTAGCAACTAAACCTGGACGTGATATTGACGTTCTGGCTGTGTTAGCCACATTTTTGAGATCCTAGTATAAAGGTTTGACTGATCTCTGTGAACTGCCAATACACATGGGCAATGAAGGTGTTGTAATTGTGAAAGAAAAAAATTTCAGGACCCTCTAAATTTATTTTGCCAAGGCGGAAGTTAAACCCTGAAAACTGAGTCATGTAGCATGTTTGCAACTTATGCTTCTTAGATTATAGATTAACTCTCTTCTGCATTTTTCTTGTTCTGTAAATGATTAGAAGAAAACAGAGACCAGAACTTCTTCCCTTCCAATGACTAATCTTTGTTGTAAATTAAGCTCCTCCATTTTTCTCTTGTACCTAATTCAGACCAGATGGTACAAAAGAGTCCATGACCATTACAGCTTCAGTGTGGAATGTTACCTTTCCTGAAAGGAAAAGATCACCTTGACTAATCAGATCATTGTAACTCTGCATTCAGCCTTTTATAGAAAAATGTTGAAATTCTGCTAAGCTTCCCTAAACCTTGTCTATGTAAACAATCCCAAACTTCTACACGTCAGAACACTGACTTTCATTCTTTGGAATCTGTGCTTCCCAAGCAGCTGTCTTCAACTTTTGCACTTGAATTAAGCTCTCTTCAAACTAGCCTCTGGCTGGGCATGGTGGCTCATGCCTGGAAAACCAGCACTTTAGGGGGCTGAAGTGGGAGGATCACTTGAGGCCAGGAATTCGAGACCAACCTGGACAACATAGTGAGACCTTCGTCTCTACAAAAAGTGGAAAAAAAAATTATCCAGGCATGGTGGTATACACCTGTGGTCCTTGCTACTTAGGAGGCTGACGTGGGAGGATCCTAGGTCAAAATTGAGGCTGCAGTGAGCTATGATTGTGCCATTGCACTTTAACCTGGGTGACAGAGTGAGACCCTGTCTCCAAAAATAAAATATCAACAAACAAACTAGATTCTGGCCCTTTTGATTATTTGAGGTTGATAAACAACAATGAAGCAAAATCAGGCCTGATCTCTGTCCTAATGAGGGATAGTTAGAGGGAGAGAGAGAAGCACATCTCAGAATCATTCACACACTTAAAAAGTGCAACTGTGACAACTGCTTTGAGGACCAACAGGGTCTCTAATAGGAAAATTTAATTCATCAGGGAGGTGAGACAAGGCTCTGTGAAGAACCAACCCTTGAGTAAAGCCTAAAGGCTAAGCAGGAATTAATTAGGCAAAAAGGAGAGGAAAGGGCGTTCAAGGCAGAGGGAACAGCTTGTGCAGAGGCCCATTGGTGGGAAGGGCCCAGCAGTACAAGGAGCTGGAAGAAGGTGATGAATGGACTGTAGAAGTAGGACCCAGCAATGGTTTGTAGGCCTAGTGAAGGATTTGCATTTTTATCATAAGAGCAATGGGAAGCTACTGGAGAGTCCAAGGAAAAGGAGCGGGTGGTGATTTGGTCAGTTTACATTCTGAAAGCCACTCTTTAGTGCAAGGCGTGGAAAGAGAAAGAGTGCTTGCTTGGATGCTGCTCTTCCCTGCCTCATTCTTAGTCCAGGAAGTCTGGGGGGAAGGCTGACGGAGCAAGCCTGGCCAGACTGCCACATCCTCTCATACTCAGTGACGTGTTCTGGGATGGGCATGTAAGGAAATCAGGCTCAATCAGAGGCACTGTCAGATATTTAGCAGGGACTACCAGAACTTATGGCATGGTCTTTCCTGTTGGCCTTGAACTTAAGATCACATGAAGAGCTGCTGTGGCTGTCTTACCACCATAAGGTGAGAGCCTGATGCTACCAGGAGGTGCCACATGGAACCTGAGAGTGAGGCTGAGCCTACAAATGGAGTGAAACCAAGACCCAATGGCTTTCATGTCTTGTCCAACCACAACAGAAGACATCCTTATTTCTGTACTTTTCAGTTACATAAGCCAATCCATTTCTGCTTTGCTTTGCCTATACCACATTTTATCCAAAGAGTCAGTGGGTTCATAGGCAGGAGGGGGATGTAGAAGAAGTCTCCTGGGCATGCCCATCTGCTGGATCAGGACTGTGGAAGGAGCTGGGCTTCCTGTTTGGGCTATTCCTGCCAAGCAAAGAGGCTTTCAGAGGAGGAGCAGGGGCAAATTGGCTGCCGCCTGGGAACAGGCATTTTTTGGTGCCTGGAAATCTAGTCTAGTTAGCTAGTATAGCTGTGTAAATTTACCCTTCTCTGTGCAGAAGGCTTAGCACTGTGGGTGCTGTTGTCTTCTGGTTCCCTAGTAAAGTCTCTTTTAGAAGCTCTGGTCAGCTCTTGGCTGACCTTAGGGAGAAAGGGAGGGAACCAGGGAACCAGAGAGGTCTCAGTGCCTTGGAAGCCAGGGATCAGTGTGGGGTCAGGTGGGGAACAGAGCAGCCACTGAAGACAAGCTTCAGCTCCAGAGAGATGTGCTTACGTCCAGGAGCCGGGAGAAAACCACGATCATCCTTCTTTCTTACCTATGGCGGGTGCTGCCTGCTAAGTACCTGCCTCCCCAGCCAGCTCCTCTGGACCCCTTAGCCAGCTCTCTAGGTTTCCAGGGCCAAAGCTGCCTCTCAAGTCTGGTGGTTAGTTGAGGCCCAAAGATCCATCCACAAACCTCAACCTCTTATTCTGCCAAAGGAAGAATACTATCTGCAAGGGAGGAGGACAGGCAGGGAGTGACATTGCTCAGTTCTCTCTTTCAAGATGAAAGGGGCAGAACCATCCAGAGATCTGGACAAGAAACAATAATCCATGAGTTTAAGTTCTTGCTCTGAAAACTCATAAAAGAACTGTGAGCCAGACCTGTTTGGGCTTCTGTTTTCCTCATTTGCAAATAAAAGCATTGTATTCAATGTTCTTAAATCAGATGTTATACACATCGGACTGGATAACTGCCTTTTAAAACTACTCAGAAAATGAAGCTTCTCGCAAATTCTGGGAAAACTTGTTGGGGTTAGTGTTTACGTCACAACGGGAGGCAGAGCTCCTCCATCCCCCTCTCAACTGAAAGGAGGACTGCAACTCTCTCTGACCCCATATAGCATTTGACCTGGGACCTTTCCTTCTGGGACTTTGAACCTTGAGAGAGAGGCACATGGTTAAGTGAAGGTGGGGTTAGGTTTGTGACAGCAGCAGCATGGGGTAGACACAGTGGCAGTAGTGTGGCACTGGGGGACAGGCACATTGCATGCTGGCTGTGTGTTCCCTTCGCTCAGCCTCCCTGGCTTTCTGATGGCATCCCACGTCTGGTTTCCCAACCTTCCTATCAAGTCTGTGGACCACCCAACAGGCTTACAGCTAATCCCTTTCCTGGTTACATTAACCAGAGTCAGTTTCTGTTGTTTGCATCTCCAGTATCCTGACTGATACATAATGGAGGACACCTATGTTATTAAAATCCCAAACTAACTAGAGTCATTTTTGCCTTTTAAGACAGGATGATATAATTCATGTCAGCAGGAAAATAAATGTTTGCATGTCTCTTTCCCCTGCTAAATGTGTTGGAAGATGGTCTGGAGAGTAGCAGGGGTAGACTGTCCTCAGGGCGCATGTGCATGGGTGCAGAACCTCTGTGTTGACAGACTGTTTCCTTCTTGTATTTCCTTAAGCAGGATCAGCAAACTTTTCTGTAAAGGGCCAGATAGTGAATATTTTTGGTTTTGTTGGCCATGCAGTGACTATTGCAGCTACTCAACTCTGCTGCTGTAATATAGAAGCAGAAATAAATAGTACGTAAATGAGCAGATGTGGCTGGTTTCCAATAAAACATTATTTTAAAAAACAAGTGGTGGGCCCAATTTGCCTGCAGGCCATAGTTTGCTAACCTCTGCCCTAAAGCACTTTGTATTCCTCTGTGATAATCTGAATTATTATTCAACAAATATTTACTCCTTCCCCTCTTTCACTGTGACAAAGTACAATTCCACGCACCAATGATGTTAGGCTTGGCTAAGTAACTTGCTTTGGTCAATGAAACATTAGCAGATGTAATAAGAGCCTTAAATATGTTGTCACAGTTTGGCTTGGATCTTGCATTCTGGTGATCCACTATGAGAAGAACATGCCCTGCGCAGCCACTGCCTCTTCAGCCCCAGAACAAACAACTCAGAGCTAGGATCCAAGCCCAGCCAACCTCAGTCCAAAGTGGAGCCACCCAGCTGAGCCCAACCCAGATGAATTGGCCCACAGTTGATCTGCCTGCAGATCTGTGAGCATGAGAATAAATGCTTGTTATTGTAAGTCACCGAATATTGGGATGGTTTGTTAGCAATATTGTAATAGTAGCTAAAATACCATCTTAATGCATGCATCACAGACTGACTGTTTTATGGTTGCTTGTGTCATACGTGTCATTTTCCCCTTACTGAATTAGAGATTCCTTGAAGCCATTAATCAGATGTAACTCTTTTTTAAAAATTCTGTGGCACACAGCACGTTGCCTTATAAATAGTGCTTCCTAAGTATTAAGATGATATGTCAGATACTGCTACAATGTCGCTAACAAAGAACAATACAATATTAAATGGTGAATGTAGCATTCATTCATTCATTCACCCAAATGTGGAAGAATTTTCTGCTTCTAGTGAAGAATGACATTTTCTGCTCTCTTCATAATGATGAGAAAAATATCTGACATGAGGGTGAGAGAGCACATTTAGGTCTCAGGAAAACATAGTTTCACTTGACTAGAAGAGTAAAAGGAAGCGGAGTGAAAAAAGAAAAAGGTTCTGTTTCTCTATAAGTAACTATAATGATAGTATCTACTCTTTGGGTTTTCATGAGGATTAAATGAGAAAATTCATGCGAAGTAGTTAGCATTGGGCCTGATCCATGGTGAGTACTCAAAATATTTTCATTATTATTATTTTCAGAAAGATATGTGAATTGAAATCCAGCCCTAGGATTAATAATACAATTTTAACATTGTATCATGCTTTGTGAGCAATATTGTAGCTAAAACAAAAAACAGTCTTGCTGGGCAGGGTGGCTCATGCCTGTAATCCTAGCACTTTGGGCGGCCGAGGCGGGTGGATCACGAGGTCAAGAGATCGAGACCATCCTGGCCAACATGGTGAAACTCTGTCTCTACTAAAAATACAAAAATTAGCTAGGCATGGTGACGTGTGCCTGAGGAACTACTCAGGAGGCTGAGGCAGGAGAATCGTTTGAACCCAGGAGGCGGAGGTTGCAGTGAGCTGAGATCGCGCCACTGTACTACAGCCTGGTGACAGAGCAGGACTTCATCTTAAAAACAAAGAAACAACAAAAAAAGTCTTTTTATAATGACTCTCTCCCTCTCTCTCTCTCTCTCTTTGTTTCTCCTTCCTTCTCTCTCTCTGTCTTCCTTCCCACATTTGCACTCATACACAGACCTTTTATGTCTTATTGTAGTGCAGTAGGGAAATAAAAAGTATAGGACACTACCTCTATCATCAAGGAACTAACAGCCTAAACACAGAGATATAAATACATATATTCAATGCTGTCTGTAAAAATATGTTATTTATGGACTGAATAAGTAGCATATGCTATGAGAAAGTGTTTTGAATCATCTTCAAATATTAAACATAAGGAGAATAACAAAGGAAGTCCCAATGCATTTCAAAGAATCGCTTTCATAATAACTCTCTCCAAAACAACTTAAAAATCAAGAGTAAAACTATTAATGCATTTGAAAACTAAATTTACTTTGAAACTTTAAAGTTCTAGATAATTCATGGGTTAATAGGCAATGAAAATTATAAGGAATTTAAAAACTGAAGGACAATGAAAATAATAAATATCCAAACTATCCAATGCAATTTAAGCAATATTCAGAAGAAAAAAAAAGACTTAAATGAACTTGGTATTTAACTCAAGGAGTTGTAAAAAATAATATCAGGGTAAACCCAAAGAAATTAGGAAGAAGAAAATAAAAAAAGCGAGGACTAGAAATAAATGAAATTGAAAACAAAACAGATAAAAGAGGGAGACAGTAAAAAAATAATAAAAGCGGACTCTGAAAACTCCAATAAAATGAACAAATCTATAGCAAGACTAATCAAGAAGGAAAAAATGCAAATAAACACTATGGGAAGGCAAAGGAGGCACATCCACAGATTTATAACAGAGATTACAATCACCACAAGAAAACACTATTATCAGTTGTAGGCCCATACATTTGGAAATATATACTGTAGCAAACACAGTTAGCTGCTGCACCTGTGCTATGGTACGCTATGCTATATTGTGCTCTGCTATACTATGCAATGCTAAAATATGGTATGTGATGATAACACAACCCTAGCATCTCAGGTGGCTTACAGATCACAAATGTTTCTTTATCATTCATGTTGCAGGTTAAGAGTGGGTGTGGGTGAGGTCCTCTGCCCTGAGCTATGCAGTGACTTAGGGGGGCAGGTTGATGGAAGAGCCAACATCTCCACATGTTCTTCTGGGGTCATTGCAAGCTGGAGCATGTCAACAGGGAAAAAGAGAAAAGCAAAAAGAAAATCTAGGCTGCCAAACTTTTTGTGGGGAGCTCTTTATGGGAAGAAAATCATGAAAACTTAGACTTACTCAGCTTTATATTCTCCTACCTCTTGCTTTCTTTTTCTTGTCAGATTAATTTCACTCATACACCTCTTCTCTCTCATACTAGATCAGTTCTGGTTAGAAGAATGAAAACAACAGCTAAGTGGTGTGATCTGACTGGCACAGAGAAAGAAGCTAAAATTGACTGCTCAGGAAATGAGGTATGTATTAATCATTTTCTTTTGACTCATTGTTTTTTAAAACATCCACATGCAATTAACTGTTGTCTATAAAATAAAATAAAATTCCTAAAAAGGAAAAAGGAGGCACTAGACTTGCTGTTTCGTTCTACATTAGGAACGGTACTAACATTTATTGGGTACTTACTATATGCCTGACATTTTACTAGGAACTTTTCATACTCTGTCTCATCAAATGACCTTGCTTGCCCTTTGAATAAAATGTTAACTCCTTTCCAAGGTGTATGTTCTGATCTCCCTCTCTGAAATCCCCACCCTCCCCATCTCTGCTCCACAGATTGGCCTTTGAATTCCGGCTTTTTTTTTTTTCCTGTTTATGAAACACACCCAGCATATTCCTGCCTCAGGGCTCCTGCTCTTGTCATTCTCTTTGCCTGGAATCCTCTTTCCTTGGATCTTCTCGTGTCTGATTTCTTTACCTCAACCAGACCTCCATGAAAATATCCTCTCTTCAGAGGGCCTGCTGTAACCCTCCTGCTAGGTTAGTGCAAAAGTAATCACAGTTTTTGCCATTAAAAGTATTTGCAAACAAAAACCATGATTACTTTTGCACCAACCTTATATCTACAATAGCAACTCTTCCTCTACCCACAATCTTCTATTCCAGTCACTTATTTTTCCCTATTGCACTTAAGAGTATCTAAAATTATCTCATTGTATTTGTTTTGATGTGATTTTGATTTTTCCTCTCTGTCTTGTTCATTGCTTTATCTCAAAAATCCCACTTGATTTTTCCTCTCTGTCTTGTTCATTGCTGTATCTCAAACATTTAGAAGAGTGGCTGGCACTTTCAAATAAAAAAAAATAGATTAGGGGTACAAGTGCATTTTTGCTACATGGATATATTGGGTGGTGGTAAAGTCTGGACTTTTAGTGTAACCATCACCCAAATCATGTACATTGTACCCAACAGGTAATTTCTCATGGCTAGAGCTCTTAAGGTGATATTCAATAGCGCTTGTTGAAATAATTGATAAATAACATAATCTATAACATTATAAGGCAGAATGCACACCATGAGGAACCATGAGGTATCTCCGTAAGTGAGTGTTAGAAAAGAACTTACAGGATTTAGGTTCATAATAGGTGATTTGGGTTGGGATTTAAGGGAGCAGGACTTTTTTTTTTTTTCTACATTGGGTATTGTCAGGAAGCAGGGACAATTCTGTGATTGGAGATTCTTAATGAACCTCATCTCTAAGGCAGGAAGACTAGAACAGGGCTAAAACCATAACTGGTAAAGTCGCAGCAGTCATTCATATCAGGCAGGATGGGGAGATGTTTGGTGTCTTGGGGGTTTGCACAATGACCTTGTTTTGTCAGCACTTAAACAAGATTACTGAGTGGCCTTGTTTTTTTGTCTCATTTCATAATTTATAGTGTGGCCTTGTGCGATACTGGTGTTCTGTACAACTGTGATTAACAGGAGAATGCAAAGGCCCAGCTGTGAGTATCACAGCCTCTAGGACAGTTTCTAGGTGTCAAGGTCTGTTTTCTGTCTCTTACAAGTGTCCTAGCGCTGGAGTCTAGCGTCAGCACAGAAATAAGCAGGAGTATATCTTTTGGCTACTTGATAGTCAGTCCCCTTTTCCCCAGTTCTGGATTTGTATTAGGATGGACACTGAACCAAGACAGCACAGGCCAGGGTAGAGAAGCAGTACTTCTAGGAGTCAACTCAAAAAATGCCTTTATCCATGAATTAATTATCCTATCAGCACATGGCTAGCATAGCTAATTTGCAAATGGAGAATGCTGTGTATTTTGCATCCTGAATGACAGAACCCACCGTTGCCTCAAAGGTCATGTTCAAAACTGCCAAATCCTTGATTCTGGTTCAAATTTTTATCTAAACACAACAGTATGGTTTCAGGAAAGTCTTTTAACCAGCATCCCGCATCCTCTGGGACTCTATAGCACCTGTTTCCTCTGTTAACATCCCGGCTATATTGTAATTAATTTATTATAATCCATCTGCCTGATTAGACTGGCTCCCACATGTCTGTATCACTGGAACTTAACAAAGGACTTGGCACAGGCTAGGCTCCCTACAAATATTAAGTGAATTTAAAATGGAGCTTTAATTCCTGGCTTGCATTCACCTCACAAAACATTTATTGAGTCTGTACTACAAGCCAGGAAGATGCTATGAAAAATCAGAGACTCTTTCCCTTTAAGGAATTTGTAGTCACTTCTAGTAGAGTTAATAATAATAATGATAACAGCTGATAAGTACTGAGGATAGGGAACTTTGTTAGGTACTTTATATGTACCTGAGTTATTGTCATTTTACAGGTGAAACGATGTACCAATGGGTTAAGTTACTTTCCTGAGGTTCACACAGCTATCAAGGGGCAGAACAAAGACTGTAACCCAAACAGTCTGACTCCAATAACACTGGCCCAACTATCAGGTTGAAACGGACAGCACCGTGTCCATCCACAATTCTCTCATTTATCAGAGAGGAGGTCCTGAATCCAATTTATAGAAATCGTGGCAGACATTTGTTTTAAAGAGGAATAGGTTAATATGACCAGTCTGGGGAAGAACTTACTTTCTTTCCGAGGCAGTGCGGATGGGAAACAGAGCTGCGTTGGCCTTCTGCTAAAGCAGCAGGGGATTTCGGTTTTGACTTCAGACCTGAATATCATTCAGTCAATAGCATTTATTGGGCGTCCACTGTGAGGAAAACAGGAGCCCCCTGCTACTTCCTCTCCTCCCCACATCCTGGGGCAGGGAGGGGAAGTGAGGAAAGAAAAGCAAAGAAAAGGCAAGGAGGATGCGGAGGGTGGGCAGGTGGGCACCCCCGCCCCACCCGCGCCTGCCACGCCCTCGCCTCAGCCTAGTTTAAACTCCCGCCCCTCGTAACGACGGCCAATGGCCGACCGCGAAGCGCGCAGGAAGGTAGGGATTGGCCGGCGCCGCGGTTGCCGGGGCGACGGGTGGGTCTGGTGGGTCCCCGGGCGGGGCGGGGCGAGGGCGAGGGGTGCCGGGTGGTTTCCGCCCCGTAGCCCGCAGCCAGCCGCGCCCAGGCCGGCGCCCCCCGGCGGCGGGAGGGGGCGGCCTCCACTCAGTTCTCCGCCCAGAGCAGCCCAGTCAGCCTCCCACTCGGGACGCGCCGCCCTCCGTCTGGGTCTCCGCCCCCAGGACCCGCGGCTGCTAGCTCTGGAGCGCGGCTTCTCCGGCCGGCGGCGCGATGGGCTGCGGGAACTCCACCGCCACCAGCGCGGGCGCGGGCCGAGGTGAGCGCGACGGGCGGCGGGGGCCAGCGGGGGCGGCCAGGAGAGGCGGCGGGAAGGAAGGGTGCGGGTATCTGGGGTTGGGGGCGCGCAGCCCCTTTCCCCATCCCCATTTTCGGGACAGGAGCAGACAGCCCGTTTCTGGAAAGACTTAAAGCGTGGCAAGTCCCCCGCGCGGGGGCGGTAGCGCCTGGAGCAGGCGAGCCTGCGGGGCATCTTTGCTGAGGGAGCGCGGGGAGGACTGTCGCGGGTTCCCCTGCTGCCGCCGGGGCTCCCCTGCAGCCGGCAGGGCTCGGCGCCCTCCTGGGGGTGAGGATTCCAGGACGTGGCCCCAGGCCGCTCTCCCGCCTCCCACACTTGCTCCTCCAGGCCTCTTCCCCAGCTCCTCGGAACCCAGGCGCTGCACCTGGAAAAGTGCAGCAGAGCAACACAGGACTTTTCGGACAGTGGTGGTGGGGCAGGAAGTGGGGAAAGATGGGAGTGGGGTTGGGGAGAACTAGAAGCATAGCTGCAAAAACGCATCCGTGTCTGTCTCGATGCCTAAGACCGGCTGGGATGCTCTTAGGATTTCTTTGAGAAGGTGCAGCAGTAAGGATGTTTTACGTATGTGAGACAGTTTTACATATGTGAGACAGCGCTTTATTATTAACAGTCTGTTAAGATACTTTTCATTTAAACACACACACATACACAGACAGATCGAAACTTATTTTTATACCACTTCATTTTGTTGATTGGCAGGCCAGGTTTTCTAGCTTTCCCGGGCCAGCCAGGCTTTGTGTCAAGTGACTTTTTCCAAAACTCACCCTTCTATTTAACCCTGCCTATGTCTCCGGATTTAAGATAGCCTGGATCTGTTTTGAGTAATATCTACTGACCTATTTCAGTGTTCTTCTGGATAAAGAGTTCCTATCTCCTCCAATTGAGATCAATCAGATGCCACATCCTAGCCTAACCAGCAAATGAAACAGCAGTCGGAGGCTGCAGTATTTCCTAGGCGGCTGTGGAGGCCATGGCAATGACTTTGTAACCTTGGGCCTGTCACATCCTTTAACCCAGACGCAGGTAAAAAAAAAAAAATGTAGTTTAAGACTCAAGACTTACTTATTTATGTTACAGTTTATTTTAACGTTCGCATAATGGAATCGGATGTGGGAATCTACTCAGTTACTTGGCCAAGTTTGTTTTTCCTCCTTGGCTGTCATTGCCACACATCGGGAATATTCCGCTTCAAGAGAAGGGGCTAACATATGTGCAATTCTAGTCCTAGAGATATGAATGAACCCAGGTAGCTATGCGTTGAAAAATTTATGACTTACGGTTAACCTTTACCATCTTGAGTTAAATCCTGTCCTGGTGATATACAGAGAGCCACAGGAGAGCGAGTTTTTTAGATTCATGTAACAGTGGGGAAGGTTAGCTTAGTGCTTTAGGCTATGCCACCGCCCCTGGCTCCCATTTTGATTTATTAATGTATTCCTTGTCAGTTTTAGGGATGAGGGGGGTTACCATTGCCAAATGAAAATCAGAATGATGGACCAGGCACGGTAGCTCACACCTGTAATCCCAGCACTTTGGGAGGCCAAGGTGGGTGGATCACCTGAGGTCAGGAGTTCAAGATCAGCCTGACCAACATGGTGAAACCCAGTCTCTACTAAAAATACAAAATTAGCTGGGTGTGGTGGTACCTGCCTGTAATCCTAGCTACGTGGGAGGCTGAGGCATGAGAATTGCTTGAACCTGGGAGACGAGGGTTGCAGTGAGCTGAAATTGCACTATTGCACTCCAGCCTGGGCAACAAGAGTGAAACTCCGATTCCTCTCAAAAAAAATAGAATGATGGTAAGGTATGATGAACTAGCTCTAAAATGTTAATGTAAAAATCAAATTTTGAGGGAAAATATGATTTCTTGGGGAAATATTCTCTTTATTAATATTTGATTGACTTTTTTTTCCCCCTAGGAGCACATCTCTTATCACCTAAAGGGAAATCATACTGAAAAAAAGAATACTCAAAGAGTAGTTTGAGGAGCAGCCTCACTTTTGTTTGTGAAGGACAGTGCATGTGAGGCCATGGTATTCTCTCCCCCAGCTTGCTCTTTGCCAAAATTATCTTTTGTTCAGAGGAGAGCAAGATAGTGATTGCAGACTGAAATCATGCAGGACACAACATGATGAGGAGGGAGTTATTGCATCACCTCTTTGATGGATCTGCACTTGTCTTAGAGAAGCCATTCCCAAACATTTCCTTGCCTGTGCGTCCAGCTGGCTGACTTTGGGATTTGGTCATTGTTATTTTGAAATGTTCTGTCAGTTGGTGGTAGGAATTTAGTTTCAGAGAGGAAATGCATCAGAATGAGAGATGTAAGGTTAAGAAAAATAAACCACAATGCAAAGGTACTGAAAATCTCTTTTAGCTGTGGGCTTGGACATCAGCGTCAACTACACTGTTGACCAAGCTGCACACTTGGAGGACTGAACTCAAGCAATACAAAATTGCTTAGAGTTAGAGAGATGTTAGAGAGACATTGTCCGTTTCTTCTAACTACTTACAGTGCACAACTTCCCATATGTCCCAGGAGTCATACAATTCAATAGCCATACTTAAAACTTCAGAAAAAAAAATGTACAAAGAGATTTCGGAAAGAGTGCTGAACTTATGCGTCTGGACAGTGAGCTTAAGCTTGGGTTCGGTGCTGTGCTGATTGCATTATTGTGTGTGTTTCATGTTGCTTTTTTGAACTTTGGTTTCTTTGTTTATATAATGGGAATAATTGCGTGTATCTTGTTTCATAAGGCTACGTGAAACTCAAAAATAACGTGAAAGCACTCTGTAAACTATAATTATTACTATGTAATAATAGTATTATTATTATCACCATTTCGAAGGCAAAGTAGTTTTCCTTGAGAATTTTTCTATAAGAACATGGCAAATCTTTTTTTGTGCATTAACATATTATTACAATGCCCCTAAATCTTAGCTCTCCATTATAAGCCCTATTTTACTTCTTGAGTTATTCAGGTAAACCAGATAGTTGTTTCCCCTTTCTCTGAGCTATCAGGACAGCTGGCTCTCTTGGCTTATGTCTGGTGGACTTGGTTAACATGACAGATTGATATGCAGTAGTGTACTTGAGTTAAGTGGATTCCGTATGCCTGATGCATGGAGAAACTGGTATGGAGTACAATGGTTGAGTGGCCATAAGGAGAAGTAGTGAGATGGATCAGCCCCTTGATAATTTTGGGAAGACTTGCCCCTAGAGTATGTTTCTATTAAAAACTGTAAGCATACACATCTTCTACCCCTATGTGGGACCTCCTCTGCTGGGAACTTCTAGGACAAGGGTGGGGGTGGTCAGCAATGGATGTTTGTAGAATGAAGTCAAACTGTTGCTCTTGAGAAATTGATAGTCGAGGTAGGAAGAGTAAGCAATTGAGAATCATTGCAAAGCAGTGTATAATAGAATATAACCTGGACATCCAATTTTCCAGGAGATTTTGAATGACACAGTTTAATCAGAGAAGTCCTCCTGGAGGAGTTGAGCTATCAACCTAGATGGAATTGTGAGAGGCATTTTGAGTACCCAGAAGCTCTCCACTTTCACGTTTTGATATGATCACTCTCTCAAGGTGGGAATTTGATTTTTCCTAACCTAAATCTATATTGAGGATTCAGCACATTTTTTTCTGCATAGTCTAGAGTCTAGACCCTAAATTATAGAGAAATATCTGGATAGAATAGTTCATTTTAAAGTGTCACATTTATTACAAGGCAGGGAGCTTTTGCACTCTTGCTCACTCTCACTCTTTCTCTTTCTCTGCAATCAGATTCTCTACTTGCTTGTTTTTCCCCCTAGCATATCTCCTGACTAGGCAGAGAAATGAGCAACCTTGCATTTTGAGTTAATGATGTACAGCAGGTCAGTCATTCCTTTTATAGAGTCACATACAGATAGACTATGAAGCAAGTCTTTGTAATATAAATCAGAAATTCCTTTTTATGTAAACCAGAAAAATCCCTTCAAAGTTTTGGATAGTTGCCCGTCTACAGTAGCCTATTTTAATGCAGGCTAAGGTTGTAGAAATTATTTGCAGCAGCAGTTATCTCAGAAATATTTGGCTCGTGATATTTGGTTAAATTGGTTAGTTGAATTTTTTCTGCCAGAGATATGTAATTGGCAACTGATCTTAACTTCACAGGCAATTTATTGTCAGAATGTTTCCATAATCGTTTTTTTCTGCTGTTTATGTAACAATAGTCTGAGGAGGAGGAGTTTGATAATTATTTACCCTATTTTATCAGTGTACCCAGGGAGTTAATACAATCGTTTTGGGTCCAATTATTTAGATTCATTATGTCCTTGTCCTCAATTAGCTAGATAATTGCATTCTTTTGAGGTAACTATATTGGTCCAACCTTAATTTACATCTGTAAATGGTCTGGTAGGTATTGAAATGATGCAACTGTGCTTAGCATTAGTCCAAGATTTGTGGGGGAAATAATTTAAAAATAATATAAAATTTTGTTGATACCATCCGACATTTTTATCTTGTACTACTCCCCTTTCCCCACAACGATGTACCATCCTTCTTTCTGTTCTTTAAACATGCTGAACTCACTCTTGTTTTCTCTCCGTTTGAAACATGTTTTTGCTGGAGAGCTGATAGTATGCTTATTTCTTGCCTTTTTCTTTCCCCTCCCCCAATGGAGGCCTCATGAAAGCCTATACATTTTGTTTACAGCTGTATCCCCAGCCTCTAGACCAGCCTCCACAATTTTAATGGTTTTTTTTGGCTCTTGAAATATATTTGTTGAATAAATGAGTATATTTGGGAAACAAAAAAGATACAAAATGAAGTCCTAAGTTGGTGTGGGCACACTGTACTGATGTAGTAATTGAGAGAAGAAAATAAAACCTCAGGAAGTCAGGGAAACCTTCGTGGAGGAAGTGGAACTTTATTTGGCCTTGAAGGATAGTGTGGAGGAAGTGGAACTTTGTTTGGTTTTGAAGAATAGCATGAAGGAAGTAGAATTTTATTTGGCTTTAGAGAATAGATAAGAGTTGGATAGCAGAAAATGGAAGGCAGTTCATTTTTAGTGCTGTAGGATGTCCTATATATGGAAATGGGCTTGGTGCATTTCAGGGTAGTAAGAAGTCTAGCCTGATTGGATTTAGTCATTCACATTGGTTGCAGGGTAATGGGAAGAAAGAATGGTTAGGATACAGGACGAGGAGGACAGAGAGGCACTGAGGCCTCAGAGTTGAGAGTGGGCTCTGCAGCCAAAAGGCCCAGGTACAAATCCTGCATTTGCCATTCATCATTTGTATGACCTTGGGCAACTTGCTGAAGCTGTCTGTTCTTTAGGTTCCTTGACCATAAAATGGGGGAGTAATAAGAGAGCCTACTGTAGATTCAGTGAGTTAATGTGTGTAAAGTGTTTAGAACAGTGACTTGTATGTTGTAAGTACCCAATATACAATTTGTTGTTAATACAGGGAAGGACACAGCTGGTGTAGAAGGAAGGAGTGAGCTCCGGAAGATGTGTACATATAGAAGTGGCATAATTCAAAGCTGCTGTCTGCGCTCGGGGAAGTGCTGAGGGCCTGGATCACGGCTGTAGGCCTTGAGTGGTAGAGAGGCATTGAGGTCAGAGATACGTAGAAGACAGTTGAGCTAAGGAGACGCTGCAGATATGGGATGAAGGAAGAGGGAGAAGTAAAAATTAAACTGTTAGAGCCTGGGTAACTAGAAGGAGGTTGCGACTCTAAAAGTAAGGTAGAAAGGGGCAAGTGATCAATATACTCTTGAATGTACCATGTTTGAAGTGATGATGAATAAAGAGAGGTGTGGAGACCACTCTGCTCAGGTAGTAATCCCTGGTGAGACAGAACCAAGAAGGTCTGTGCATCATTCGCTTGCTCTGTCTCCCCAGAATTGGTGGTACAACCGTGTGAATGGCTCATAAAGGCATCCAAAGTGAGTGATTCATTTCTGCCATTGTCATAGCCTAGTGGGTTCTTCTTGCCCACTGCCCTAAACAAAACCAATGAGGGCCAGGCACGGTGGCTCACACCTGCAATCCCAGCACTTTGGAAGGCTGAGGCAGGTGGATCACCTGAGGTCAGGAATTCGAGACCAGCCTGGCCAACATGGCAAAACCCCATCTCTATTAAAAATACAAAAATTAGCCGGGTGTGGTGGCTCATGCCTGTAATCCCAGCTGCTTGGGAGGCTGAAATGGGAGAATTGCTTGAACCCAGGAGGGTTGCAAGTGAGGCTGCAATGAGCTGAGATCATGCCACTGCACTCCAGCCTGGGCAACAGAGTGAGACCCCATTAAGTAAAAAAAAAAAAAAAAGAGAACAGCAGTTTTTGTGGCAAAGAAAGAGTTTAATAATTGCAGAGCTGGCCAAGTGAGGAGAACAGGGAGAAATTTCTTAAACCTATCTCCCTGAAAATTCAGAGGCTAGGGTTTTTTAAGGGGACATGGTAGGCCGGGGGTTACTGAGGAATTGGAACAATTGACTGGCTGGGGATGAAGTCATAGGGGCATCTAAAATATCTTTGGGCAGTAAAGTCAGTTCCCAGGAAAGGGTTGGTTCTCAGAACCAGGTGGCATCCCTTGGTCTACCAAAATGTGAAATCTGAAAAATATCTCAAAGACCAGGTCTTTAGGTTTCACAACAGTGATGTTATCTATAGTAGTATTTGGGGAAGTTGGAAATCTTGTAACCCCTGATTACATGACTCTGGGGCAGTAGGCAACTTATAGGAAAGCACACTAAACAGTGGCAGGTCATCGTTTATGCCTTTTTTTTAGTAAAATTTAAGTCCCTATCATAATTTTAACCTTGCCTTATGAATGCAGCTTTGATCTCTGAACAAAGACAGGGGTGTCGGGGGGGTAGGGGGTCAGTTTTCCTTGCTTCAGGGTTTAAGTACAAACTAAATTCCTCTCATAGTTATCTTGGCTTCCATGTTAGAATAAATAAAGAAAAAAAAAAGCTTGTGAAATTAAAAGCAAAGCAAAACAGAGTCAATTATATATTAAATTTCTCTCATTATTTGTAATTCAGCAAAGGTAGTTTTACCATGAGCCACTTATAGCTCCATATAGGCATGGCTTAAGTTGTATTATATCAGTTAAATGTCAGTGCACTAACTTATTTATGCCTGTACTTCTTATATGGCTGTATTTTTTCGGGTTTTTTTTTTTTTTCCTTTTTTTGAGACACAGTCTTGCTCTGTCGTCCAGGATGGAGTGCAGTGGCGTGATCTCAGCTCACTGCAACCTCCACCTCCCAGGTTCAAGTAGTTCTCTGTCTCAGCCTCCCGAGTAGCTGAGATTACAGGCGCATGGCACCATGGCTGGCTAATTTTGTATTTTTAGTAGAGACGCAGTTTTACCATGTTGGCCAGGCTGGTCTCAAATTCTTGACCTCAGGTGATCCACCTGCCTTGGCCTCCCAAAGTGCCGGGATTACAGGTGTGAGCCACAGTGCCTGGCCATTTTTTTTGTTTTTTACTTGCCTAAAATATAGCTACTTGTCTTAATACATTTTTGTGTTGCTAAAAGGAATACCTGAGACTGGGTAATTGATAAAGGAAAGAGGTATATTTGACTCATGATTCTGTAGCCTGTACAAGAAACATGGCACCTGCATCTACTTCTGCTGAGGGCTTCAGGCTGCTGTCATTCATGGCAGAAGGTGAAAGGGAGCCGTAGTATTCAGAGATCACATGGGGAGAGTGGAAGCAGTAGAGAGAAGAGAGAGAGGTGCCAGGCTCTTGCTCACAACCAACCAGCTTTCATGTAAACAAATACAGTTAGAGCTCACTTATTGCCACTAGCCATTCATAGGATCTGCCCCTATGGTCCACACACCTCCCATTAGAACCCACTCCCATGAGATTTGGAGGGGACAAACAAGGAGAAATAAACCAAACTCTAGCACTACTCAACAAGGACAACCTATAAAAATGAGATTTTCTATAAGAGCTTCCATTTTCATTGACATAATTTTATATTTCTAGGACACATTGACCTGAATTTTTTCCTCCATTATTTGAAGAAATCACTTACAAATCTGTATTTTTTTTATTGTCCTCTGAAAAATAAGCATTGCTTTGGTTGAAGTAGTAAGCTGTTGTTCCATTTCTTTTGGCCAAACCAAGACTATGACATAATTTTATAACTATTATGGGTCAGAAGAGCCATAGCAAGCTGTCAGAATTAAAGAGAATTTTATTTATTTTTCTGCAGTTATATTTATATAGTTCTCAGAGGAACTGTTTCTTTTCTAAAACAAATAAGGAGTAAAACATTCCTGCATGTTTTTATTATTTCCCATAAAAGCCATAGACATTTATGTTTCTGATTATTTATGCTGAAAGAAGAGTGCTTTGTAAATCTTTAGTATTTTTTTTTTTTTTTTTTTTTACAAATTCTTCACATACATAATTTTATTTTTGGGGTGTGTGTGTGTGTGTGAATTATCACCACTTGGTTTGAAGAATATATCTTAATATGTAACTTAGCAATTCATTTACCTGTGAATATTTCTAGTATATTTTATAAAGTCTATAGAGTCTATATAGTATAGTGATCATTAAAGGCATTAATAGACTTATTGTTTTAAAATGTAAAAATGTATATGACCTTTTCTTTCTTTCAAAAGATATAAGTATGTTCTTTATAATGGAATTTGGCATGGGGGAGGAAACTCTCACATCAATAAATGTTTGAATCTGTATAATACTGGAGACATGCTGGACAGTATGACTCAGTTTTTAATGTATAAGACAGGCTGATAAGCTCTCCAAGGACAATCTGTCTGTAGGAACCAAGATATTGTATCTACTTAAAATTACTCCATGCAGGCCAGGCATAGTGGCTCACACCTGTAATCCCAGCACTTTGGGAGGCCAAGGCAGGTAGATCACAAGGTCAGGAGATCGAGGCCAGCCTGGCTAACATGCTGAAACCCTGTCTCTACTAAAATTAGCCAGGCATGGTGGCATATGCCTGTAGTCCCTGATACTCAGGAGGCTGAGACAGGAGAATCTCTTGAACCCAGGAGGCGGAGGTTGCAGTGAGTCGAGATTGCGCCACTGCACTCCAGCCTGGGTGACAGAGCAAGACTCCATCTCAAAAAAAAAAGAGAAAAAAATTACTCAATGCAGTAAATTGTAGCTGGCTTGCATTATCATCCACTAGGAATAAAAATCTGTTTGTGTCTTGCATGATATATATATTAAATTTAGTTTCCCTCCAGATATTTTACTTTGTATTTTAAAAGAGTTTTTTTTTTTTGGAGCCAGGGAAGGACAAAGATAAGAAGGTGTAGTGGGTTGAATGGTAGCCCCCCAAAAGGTATTTCCATGTTTTCATCTCTGTAGTAAGTGAATACAGTCTTATTTGGAGAAGGATCTTTGCAAATGTAATAAAGCTAAAGATTTTGAGATGAGAAGATTATACGAGATTATCTGAGTAGGCTCTAAATCCAATGAGAAGGGTGTTTATGAGAGACATAAGAGGAGAAGACAGACATAGAAGAGAAAGTGATGTGAAAATGGCAGTGGAGCAGAGAGTGATGGGGCCACAAGCCAAAGAATGCCAAGAAATGCTCACTGTACCAGAAGCCAGGAGAGGCATGGAATGGATGCTTCCCTAAGGCCTCTGGAAGGAGTGTGGATCTGCTGACACCTTGATTTTGTACTTCTGGCCTCCAGACCTATGAGTGCCTAGATTTCTGTTGTTTAAACTACCTAGTTTGTGGTAATTTGTTATAGCAGCCACAGGAAACCAAGACAATATTTTTCTGCAGTTGTTCAGGAATGGGACAAAATTAGAAAATAAGAAAATGTATTAAACTCTGTACCTGGAGTGTAAATAATTCTTTGCTGAAATAAATACAGCATGATGCAATCTCGGTATGATTCATAAAGTCCTTCAGGACTGTTCAGAACCTTAGCCATTACTAGGAAACATTAAATTTATTATATAAAACATAAAGAATGTCTGAGAGGTTTTTTTTTTTCCTTCCTGACATCTAATTTTCCCAACACCAAGTGTCCTGCAATTCAGTTCAATTCTAACACTACCTGGAGATAGTGTCAGCCTCCACAGGTTTAACAGGTCGGTCCCACAAGACTGCCCTCACTTCAGAGTCTAGTTGGAAATATCTGGCTTCTGATTTGCCACACTTCTGTCAACTCGGCTATAGATTTGGGGATCTTCACAAATCTCCTCAGGCTCAAGGATTTGCTAGAATAGCTTATAGGACTCAGGAGGACACTTTCCTCGTGTTTACTGTTTGATCATAAAGGGTCTGAATGTATAGCCAGTGGAAGAGGTACTTGGGGAGGTCTGGAAGCATCCTAAGTGCAGAAGCCTCTGATCCCAGTGGAGTTGGGCTGTGCCACAGTCTTGGTGCGTAGATATGTTCACCAACCTGGAAGCTCACTGAATCCAGTGATATGGTTTAACTGTGTCTCCACCCAAATCTCACCTTGAATTGTAATAATCCTCACATGTCGAGGATGGGGCCAGATGGAGATAACTAAATCATGGGTGTGGTTTCCCCCATACTGTTCTTGTGGTAGTGAATAAGTCTTACAATATCTGATGGTTTTATAAATGGGAGTTCTCCTGTACAAGCTCTCTTCCCTGCTGCCATGTAAGATGTGACTTTGCTCCTCCTTTGTCTTCCACCATGACTGTTAGGCCTCCACAGCCATGTGGAACTGTGAGTCCATTAAACTGTTTCCTTTATAAATTACCCAGTCTAGGGTATGTCTTTATTAGTGTGAGAACAGACTAATACATCCAGTTATTTTGAGGTTTTTGTAGGTGCTGTGGTTTGAATGTGTCCCTCAAAGTTCATGTGTTGGAAACTTAATCCCCAATGCAGTAGTGTTGGGAGGTGGGGCAATAAGAAGTGATTAGGGCTTGAGACCTCTGCTCCCATGAATGGATTAATGCATTTAATCATCAGTAAACTGGGGGATGAGAGGAGTGGGTTGCTTATTGAGAGAAAGGGCTGTTATAAAAGCAAGTTTGGCCCCTTCTTGCTCTCTTGCTGCCTTGCCCTTCTACCTTCTGCCATGGGATGGAGCAGCATAAAGGCCCTCACCAGATGTGAGCCTCCCAATCTTGGACTTCCCAGCCTCTAGAATGTAAGAAATAAATTTTATTTTCTTTACAAGTTACCCAATCTGTGGTATTCTGTTACAGCAACACAAAAAGGACCAAGACACCAGTGTGACTGGTTAAATCCTTGGCCACTGGTTATTAACTCAATCTCCAGCCCCTCTTCTCTCTCTGCAGGTGGCAGGGTGGAGCTGAAAGTCCCAAGCTTCTAATCAAGGCTTGTTCTTTCTAGCAAACATCCCCCATCCTGAAGCTATATCTGAGCTTGGCCAAGAGTCACCTCATTAGAAGTCTCACAGAGAGAGGCTCCTGTCCCTCATCACTCAGGAAATTCCTGGGGTTTTAGGAGCTCTGTACTAGGAACCAGGGACAAAGTTGGAACTTTTTTTTTCCTTTGGGAAGTTGTGTGTTAGGGAGTCATATTCTCATTACCCTGGTTACAAGCTTATCAATAACCACCATGTGGCCAGGTGCAATGGCTCATGCCTGCCATCCCAGTCCTTTGGGAGGCTGAGGTGGGCAGATCACCTGAAGTTGGGAGTTAGAGACCAGCCTGACCAACCTGAAGAAACTAAAAATACAAAATTATCTCTACTAAAAATACAAAATTGGCCAGGCGTGGTGGCACATGCCTGTAATCCCAGCTACTTGGGAAGCTGAGGCAGGAGAATCGCTTGAACCCAGGAGGTGGAGGTTGCAGTGAACTGAGATTGTGCCATTGCACTCCAGCCTGGGCAACAAGAGCAAAACTCTATCTCAAAAAAACAAAACAAAAAAATCCCACCATGTTTCCTTGCTTCTAAGATGCATATTTTCTTCCCTATTAAAACATGGAGCACATTTTACAATCACATATATATACACACACATGCTTCATGGAGTGTTTCTGACTTCTTTGCCCCACTCCTACCATTGCAGTTATTCCATCGATGATGCCCTTCCAAATGAGGGCTGTTTGAGAACAGAGAGAATAGTCTGTTGACTTTGTTTTAAATGGTGTGACACTATGCATTTCCCTTGGGCCTACTGAGATGTTAAATGATGAGCCCAGCAGGGAAGAGGCCCTTAATGGTGCCCACAGCTTGGTGCAATCAAGGTGAAGTGGATGGTGAGTTCCTGATGCTGATTAAGCACTGAATGCACAACATGTGGCCATTTATAAACTCATTTCTCATTTCATACATGTTACTGTGCTTTGCCTTCCTAGCTGCATTTGTTGGCCCAGTATGTCTGTGTTTATTAGATGCGGAATCAAAGTGATTTAGTGACTGTTAGACAAATATTGCAGCAGGGACCAGACTCCAGTTACCTGCCTTCTGATTCCACACTGTTCTTACTCCATCACCCTGCTGCCATCCCTGAGATGTAGCGGGGGCAGCCTTGGCCACTCTCTTCTTCCTGTGGATTGTAGTAGATCGCCCCTAGTCTTTAAATGTTGAGGACTCAGCTGGGTGTGGTGGCTCACACCTGTAATGCCAGCACTTGGGGAGGCCGAGGCAGGTGGATCACTTGAGGTCAGGAGTTCAAGACCAGGCTGGCCAACATGGAGAAACCCTATCTCTACTAGAAATACAAAAAAAATTAGCTGACATTGTGGCAGGTGCCTATAATTCCAGCTGTTTAGGAGGCTGAGGCAGGAGAATTGCTTGAAACTGGGGAGTGGAGTGGTGAGCCGAGATTGTGCCACTGCACTCCAGCCTGGGCAACAGAGTGAGACTCCCTCTCAAAAAAAAAAAAAGTTGAGGACTCATGGTCCACATTGTAATCATTGTTTTCTTCTCTGTGTAAAACTTGCAGAATCAAAGGCTCACCTTTGGCTCTCCATTCCCTGACTACAGCAAAATCCAAACACATTCTTTATCCTTTTCCACAAATATAAAAAAGAAAATAAAAGCTAAAAAGATATTTTCCTTCTAGATGTAAACTGAAAATTCTAATCCCCCAAACCAATTAAATGGTCCCCTCCTGTTGGCCAAAGGCATTCCTAAATTAACCTGAAAAACTAGTTCAGGCCATCATGGGAAGTGGGGATTGTACATACCTGATTATACCCTTCTCTCTTTGAAATTCAGGCACAGCCGACCAGCATTTAATGTTAAAACAGTCCTTAAGACTGACAAAGCAGACTCTTTGTAGCAATAAGATACTGACATGACAGGAGGCTCTAAAAGAACTCAGGTTGGGTGTGGTGGCTCATGCCTGGAATCCTAACACTTTGGGAGGCTGAGGCAATTGGATTGC
Organism: Cacajao melanocephalus; assembly: GCA_963573385.1. Classification (NCBI taxonomy): domain Eukaryota; kingdom Metazoa; phylum Chordata; class Mammalia; order Primates; family Pitheciidae; genus Cacajao; species Cacajao melanocephalus. The sequence goes on along the minus strand of CAUYLG010015001.1, from coordinate 920 downwards.
CTGAGCTCAGGAGTTCGAGACCAGCCTGGGCAATATGGTGAAACCCTGTCTCTATTAAAAAATACAAAATTTGGCTGGGCATGGTGGTGCACACCTGTAATCCTAGCTACTTAAGAGGCTGAGGCAAGAAAATAGCTTGAACCCAGGAGGCGGAGGTTGCAGTGAGCTGAGATGGCACCACCGCACTCCAGCCTGGGTAACAGTGTGAGACTCCAAATGAAATAAAAAATAAAAATAAAAGAAGTCAAAGCATTTTACTCTCAAATATATTTCTTTGACATATTTTGAAATGGCCAAGCAACGCTGTCGCTTGTGGAGGAAATTCTATATTCCATAGAGAATTCTCTTCCCTTTCCACATCTTTTTCCTGATCTAGGAGAGAATTAACTTACTTTACACTAAGGTGTAAAGATAAAGGAAGATGTGCTACAAAGTAAGTAAATAAGTCTGTGGGGAAAGTTATTGCCAAATTGTAAGAATAATTCAACAGTGATATTAACTTTGCCTCTGAAATACTGCAAATTAAAAGCTGATCCTAAAGATAATTGAGGCTGTGTCTCAAATTCTTTTAAGGCTTTGATTAAACCTAAACTTTGTAATAAACTTAGTTCCTTTCTTCAGGGAAGAACATTTCTATGCTGTAATTATTGTTAAAATTTTACATATGTAAACTACTTTAGAATCAGAGATTATTAAACCAAAAAATCTTAAACTTAAAAAAAATGTAACATAGGAAAAACTGCCAACAGTAGAGTGTTTTGATAGAAAAAAATAAAAGATGAGAGAGATCCAAGATGGCCGATTAACAATAGCTCAGGATTGTAGCTCCCAGTGAAAGCACAGAGAGCGAGTGGACGCTGCACTTTCAGACGAATTTTTGTTGCCCACAGACTAGGAGATTCCCGGCGGAGGAGCCACTC
>CAUYLG010014999.1:0-66515 GCA_963573385.1 Cacajao melanocephalus | reverse complement strand
GCGCCGGCCAAAAAAGTCGCGCTGGCGACCCGTGTGGCTCCTCCGCCGGGAATCTCCTAGTCTGTGGGCTACAAAAATTCGTCTGAAAGTGCGGCGTCCACTCGCTCTCTGCGCTTTCACTGGGAGCTACAATCCTGAGCTATTGTTAATCGGCCATCTTGGATCTCTCCCTCCTGTGTCTTTTTATATATTCTCATCACTCTTCGAGTGCTTCCTTATTTTTCAGGAAGCAAAATGTTCTTATAGGATCATCTTGAACTTTTCCAGTCCCGGCCCCAGAATCAGCCATTTATCTAAGGAGTCCTGGATCTTTTAAATAAAGAATTATATTTAGAAGCCAACATCTGGGCAACAGATATTCTCATTGCTTATTCATTGTTACTTTTAGGTCTTCTCAGTGGATAGAGCAAATAAACGTATATGTTTGTATATATAAATACACATCTATTTCTATATCTACTCTTACAATTCATGGGTTCCTAGTCATAGCTCTAATCATCTAGTATCTCCAATTTAATTATCACGGAGTTCATTTTACCTTCTCCCTTTTTCTGACAGGCAAGCCTCACTTTCACTACTGTCATTATATTAGTTTACCTGCTCAACCCTAGAATATACCTTAGTTTCAGAACTACAAGCCCATAACACTGCACACAACAAACCCACTAATTAGAGTTTGATTTTGTTTACAGATCTTTCTGTTTTCAGCTTGTGTTAAAGAATCTCTGGGATTAAGAATTCTCTCCTCCTCAATGTAGTTAAGTTATCCATTTGAAATATAGTCAGGTTTATTTAGTTTCTATTTGTGTATCATTTTGCTCTCCCTCATCTTTCTTTGATTTTAGAGTTTTTAAAATATGTAAAATATTAACACACTTTCTAAAAGTTAAAATAATACAAATATGTATGCTCAGAGAAATGTACCTCATCCTTTCCAATCCATTCCAAATTCCCCATCCTTTCTACTTCCCTCCCTCTGTAGTTAACCAATCTCATCAAGTCCTGATTTATCTTTCCTGTGTTTATTTTCACACAACTGAGTAGAGATATGTATTGTCCCATTTTCTCTTATTTTATACCATAGATACTCTTTTGCATGTTGTGTATCAGTTCAGATACCTTCTTTATGAACAGTTTTAAAGAACTTCATTTTGTGAATGTAAAATTAATCGCTCTTTTATCTGGGCATTTAGATGGTTTTCAGTATTTCACAATTATAAATAATGCTACAATGAATGCCCTTTTGCCCATATATTTTCATACTGTTGGGGGTATCTTTGGAATAAATTCCTAGAAGTGGAATGCTGGGTTGAAGGATAGCTGTTGGATATTGCCAAATACCCTTCCAAAAGGCGGCACCAGTTTGCATCTCCACCAGCAATGCATGACTGTCTGTTTCCTCTCAGCCTCACCAAGAAAAAGTCTTCATATTTCTCCCCCATTACAACAGGGGAGAAATGGAATTTAGAGTAATTTTAATTTACCTTTCTTTTCTTTTCTTTTTTTTTTTTTGAGATGGAGTCTTTCTCTGTTGCCCAGGCTGGAGTGCAGTGGTGCAGTCTTGGCTCACTGCAACCTCTGCCTCCCAGGTTCAAGTGATTCTCCTGCCTCAGCCTCCCAAGTAGCTGCAATTACAGGTGTGTACCACCACATCTGGCTGATTTTTGTATTTTTAGTAGAGACAGGGTTTCACCATGTTGGCCTGGCTGGTCTTGAACTCTTGACCTCAGGTGATCTACCCGCCCTGGTCTCCCAAAGTGCTGGGATTACCGGTGTGAGCCACCATGCCCGGCCAATTTACATTTCTTTAATAATGACTATGGCTGGACATCATTTCCTATGTACAAAGGCCATTTTTATATCATATTTTTGTGTGAATCATGTATTCTCATCTTTTGTCCATTTTTTTCTCTTGGGTTTCTGGTCTCTGTTCCCTGTTTTTATGAGTTCTTTACATAGTGGGGCTATCAGCCTGTTTCTTGCAATTTTTTTCTCTGTCAGTTGTCTTTTGACATTGTTAATGGTATTTTCCAGTAATTTTCAGAAAAGTTCTTTGGCGATAAAATAAGTTAAAAATTTTTTTGAGACAGAGTCTTGCTCTGTCACTCAGGCTGGAGTATACTGGCGCAATCTCTGCTCACTGCAACGTTCACCTCCCGGGTTCAAGCAATTCTCCTGCCTCAGCTTCTCGAGTAGCTGCGACTATAGGCATGAGCCACCACGCTCGGCTAATTTTCGTATTTTTAGTAGAGACGGGGTTTTATCATGTTGGTCAGGCTGGTCTTCAACTCCTGACCTCAGGTGATCAGTCTGCTTCGGCCTCCCAAAGTGTTGGGATTATAGGCGTGAGCTACAATGTCTGGTCAGTTTTCAAAAAATTTAAGTGGTCAGATTCTTTCTTTCTTTCCCCTCTCTCCCTTCCTCCCTCCCTCCCTCCGTCCTTCTTTTCTCTCTCTCCCCCTCCGTCTTTCTCTCTTTCTTTCCTTTTTTTCCTTCCTTCCTTTCCTTCCTTTATTGGTCTATCTCTAGCAAATGAGTTTACAATGATAACTTCTCCTCTCACTTTGCCTACCTATTTTATCTTCTATGCAATTTCCTAGGTCACATAAAATTAAATATTTAGATAAGCAAATTCATTACATTAATAAAACTGATTAGTGCTGTATCTATCCCTCCCACTGTTTCATACTGTCAAAGGCATATCTGATTAGAAGCTATATTCTGGGGTTAGTTTGATGCTTACCTTTTCTGCTACTTCTCGCACAGACTGAACACTTGTTCCATATAGATGATTGTTATACTGACCAGCTTCAATGAATTTATGTTCTTGGATATCTTTTTCCATCTGCTCTCTTGAAGTCACAAAATGATAATCTCTTCCATCTACCTCATAATCTCGTTTTGGTCTAGTTGTATCTTTAACAGAAAAAAACTTGGGGAAGTGTTTAATATTAAAAAAAAACCCCACAATAAATCCATTTTCTACTTACATCATTGTTTTATAAAGTTCAACAGATCAAATTAATTTAAATCTGAGAAAGGACAATAATATGGAGGATGGAAGAGTAACTGATAAACTAAGTACAAACCATTAAAAAAGGTTATATTTATTTTTCTCACACACAGTGACAGGAAATGTTAAGAATAACAATTAAATGTTTTTGTTTGGGTTACTCACGAGGCACACAGGATCCAAATTTATCAGGAAATTCTGAGATCAAGTCATCATTTATCCTGTCTTTCATAGGTCCCAATATGATCACTGGTCGAGTATAATTAACTATAAAGATAAACTGCACGTTAAAAGGAATAAACATTCAACAAATATCAATATATTTTATTTCACCAGAGAACAAAAATATCCGTAATGTTACAAAGAATTTTTTTCTTCCTTCTCTACCTTCCTCTTCCATCAATCAAAGATGCCTAACTTGCTGTTTTATAATCTTGACTAAGATCTTAAACTTTACTCAGTCTCCTGCTAGAAGTCATACACTTGATAATTCAACCAAGTTAAATTTGGTATTTTAGCAGATAATGTTTCTTTACATTGCAAATGATAGAATAACATATAGTGTTTTACAGACGGTTTTGAAGTAGAAATTGTAAGGAAGCAGAGCAAAGAAGGGCAGAAGAGAAATTAGATGTAGGAAGTGGTATAATCACAGTAGTGTTTTAGAAAGATGATCTAAAGAAGTGTAAACTCTAGGTTGTATAAGATCGTGCTGTAAGAATGGAGATGGGTAGTGAGACTGAGAACTAACATTGTGGTAGAGGGGACGCGAAGAGAAGGTCATAAATAAGAAAGAAGTACAATAGTGCCTGGAACCTGGCACATGGAGCATGAGGAACAGAGAAGGGTCAAAGATGCTCCCAAGATTTTCAAAAAAGGGTTATTTGGAAGATAGTGATGTTAACAAAAACACTTGAAAAAAGTTGCTTAGGAAATAAAACACAAATATAAAAGTCAATATGAAATGACTAGATTCTAATATACTATGGAATAAACTATTTCATAAAACACATGTAAATTTCTACATATAACATTTTTGGGGGGTATTAGACTTTTTTTCCCCCAAATTAAAAATATATTCTTCTAGAAGATTATAAAACATCAATAGGCTTCACAAACCTTCTTGCTGATTCACTGGTTCATAAGATAATACGTATTCTTCTTGACCACCTATTAGAAAGTGAAGGCACAGATGAAAAATGTGTAAAGATAACCGATGCTAATCTAATTCTTCATAAACAACATATACATTACTAGAACTTTCCTAAGAAAATGGCAAAGATATGGAAAGAGGTACTTTATGGCAAGATTTAGTAAAAATTAATAAATAAATAAAAGTGGCAAATTATAAAGTCATAAAAGTGAGTTTGCGAAATGTAAAACAAAATATAAATGAGCTTTTAAATCAATAACTTATTTTATAAATAATCATCAAATCTAAAATCTTCATTTGTGATGCTATGTGCTACTTCTTTATTTAGAATTTAAGAATTACTAAATCTGTTAAAGATTAATGTTTTAATGAGTTCTATCTATATATATACATATTAGGTAATTTGTTACTATTAAAAATATGCTACTTTTTCCACCAATTATAATACTGAATACAGTATATTTTTAAAAAAATTACAACTATCTTAAAATTTAAAATTATAAACACAAAGGTAAAACTATTGTCACTATTTCACTGATGAAAAAATTCACGAATTAAACTTTGTAAAAAATAAGAAATTTAATGTGAGTCAAAAAGAGCTTTAGATAAAACTAAATCCTTCCAATAAAAAAACCACAGTGACAGTAAAGGAGATAAATATATTCTGCTTTGAACTTAAAAGCATACAAGAAGTTAAAGCTTCTAAATTAAAGGTTAAATTAAAGGTTTAAAGCTTAGGAAATATCCTAAATGAAAGAGTCTACAAATTATATCTGAATCCAATGAAAAGAACTACAAAATTAAAAACTCTAGGAGTTTTTAACTAATACATATCCCCCTTGCCCCTACACCCAAAATTAGAACAGACTGTGTTAACCCAAGTGGTTCAATGAAAACAATCAATACTGGATAATGTATTTGAAGACTTTTTCTTTAATTATCAAGATCCTATAATAATTTTACCATGAATTTTGCAATTGTTTTATATTATATGTATGTAGCTGCAGGTCTTTTAAATCCATATATTGGCATAAACATTCTTTTCTGCTTTAAAAGTGTATATTTCTTGGTTTTCAATTTTATTATCAAAGTATATAAAACCAATATAAGCTGCTTTTTAAAGTACTGAATGTAAAACACGGCTTACATACTAGCAAACACATGCAATTTGAATATTCCACACCTTAATAATTCATGCAAATGGTGAGACAGACAGTATATACTTTCATTATCTCTTTTTAGCCTAGAAAGCCACTCAACTACTCTATAGTGGATTCTGGTTATAAGCAATAAAATGCTGAAATACAAGAAATCATTTCCATCCCCCCAAAAAAATTATTAAGTAACTATTATGTAGAAAAATAACCAAATGAATGACGGTTAAAAGTATATACTGTCAACATGAAAAAGTATTAGGGACTGATATTAACAGGATGGACCTTTTGAGCAGCCGTACTCATCTGTAATCAAGATTACTTTCATTTTAGACAGCAGTAAAAAAAAAAAGTTAGAAAAGCAATTTTAATTTTTAAGGTGCTACAAATGATAACATTATGTACTTTCCCCTTCTCCCATGCCCAAATCTGTTTAAAAACATCACATGCTTGTGTAGTTCACTTAATAAAAACAAGAATGTAATATAAAACATCAAAAGAGAAATTAGTATTATTTTTTGAGCGATCATTGAAAATGTTTCCTTCCTTATTTCTTCTGTTCACCAAGTGCTGGTGATAAACAATGGCTTGATCCAGATTAGTATTGGTGAAAAAGAATGAAAACAGAAATAACGCTAATTATAATTTAGCATTACTGAAAAATATTATTTTAGCACTCATGTTAAAAACAGAACTCAACAAAATGTCAAATACAAGTTTTTCTCCATATAACTATTTACTTCTTATAAAAAATACATATACACACATATATATGTACTATGTACACAAATAATACTAAACTGTTTTTAGTATTTTATTAAAATTTTATAAATTAACCTCTACATATTATGATTTTTTCTAGCACAAAATTTACTTGGCTCTCCCTGATTTTAAAATATCAATCATATTAACTTTAGGTTTTTAGAACATATTGCTAAGAATCCCTCCACCCCTGCAGAGGATTTATTACTTGAAATTACAAAAGAACAAGTAACTTAAGACACTTACGGTAACTACTTTCACTATCGCTGGCATTAGAAGTTACATGCTCTGAAATTGCAGGACAATGAAAGACAAATAAAAGAAAACACAGTGTCATGAGTTTAAAAAGCTGATAAAAGCAAATAATCAAAATAAAAGAGGGTGACATAAAATGTTGAGATATAAGCCATATATAACAAAGTAATTTTTTAAAAGCATTTTTCCTTTTCTTTGAAAAGTTTAATTTTTTCAAATAAATATATATTAGCAAGGGAAAACGTGTAATTAAGGACAACGCCTTATTTTTGTACAACACAGTTTATGAACAAGTCTCTATTATAAATAGCAAGTAGAATATGACAACAAAGGCAAAGTGATCCTGAATTAGTCCAAATGTAGACATACAACCCAAAGAGAAAGTATTGTTGGCCCTAGCTAATTCAGTTTTTGAAACAGCAATAACTGGCAAAGGGGATAAACCATATTTAAGGAAACAGATGCCCATTTTAATGAAGGGATGTCTTTGTAATTAAAAATAAATAGGCGATGTTATTTATAGTCCAGCTCCACTCCTGTTTCTGAAAATGAAAGTCCATGTTTCTGAGATCATACAGATGAAGCATTTTAGAAGTCATAAATTCAGATGTCTCAAAAGAGTCAGCTGGAAGGGAATGTACCAATTGTGTCATTGCATTTTAAAACTAGTATTTCTTAGAAACCCTGCTTTGATAAAATTGACAGTGGCTGTTTTGTAAAACATAAAAAAGACAATGAAAACAAATACACCCAGCCAAAAATTGCCTGGCCCTTCCTTAAAAGTGACCCCATTTCACAACTTAATTGTTTAGTAAACAATAGGCACTCTTCTCATCCACTTAAATGTAATCTCAAGTATTCTCTCAATAATATCTCCCTTGAATTTAAAAAAAGACTAATACTTAATACTTTTATTTCTAAAAAATAAAATGTTCAATGAGACAGGGAAACCTAAATTTTTAATTTTCTTTTTTGTTTTTTAATTAAAGGAACAGGGCCTCACTCTGTTGCCCAGGTAGGAGTGTACTGGTATGAATATAGCTCACTGCAGCCCCGACCTCCTTTCCTGGGCTTCTGTGATCCTCCCATCTTAGCCCAGAGTGGCTGGGACTACAGGTATGTGCTACCATGCCCTGCTAAAATTTTTTTTTAAAGATAGGTCTCACTGTGTTTCCCAGCATGGTCTCAAACTCCTGGCCTCAAGTAATCCTCCCATCTCAGCCTCCCAAAGTACTGAGATTACAGGTATGAGCCACCACACCCAGCTGGACATTTTTTTTGTTTTTTTGAGACAGTCTCCCTCTGTTGCCCAGGCTGGAGTGCAGTCACAGGATCTCAGCTCACTGCAACCTCCACCTCCTAGGTTTAAGCGATTCAATTCTTATGTCTCAGCCACCCAAGAAGCTGGGACTACAGGTACACACTACCACGCCTGGCTAATTTTTCCTTTTTTTAAGACAAAGTTTCGCTCTTGTTGCCCAGGCTGAAGTGCATGGCGCGATCTCGGCTCACTGCAACTTCTGCCTCCCGGGTTCAAGCGATTCTCCTGTCTCAGCCTCCCAAGTATCTGGGATTACAGGCATGTGCCATCATGCCCGGCTATTTTGTATTTTTAGTAGAGACAGGGGTTTCTCCATGTTGGTCATGCTGGTCTCGAACTCCTGACCTCAGGTGATCCGGCCGTCTTGGCCTCCCAAAGTGCTGAGATTACAGGTGTGAGCCACTGCGCCTGGCCTAATTTTTCTGTTTTTAGTAGAGACCGGTTTCACCATGTTGGCCAGGCTGATATTGAACTCCTGAGCTCATGTGATCTACCCACCTCGGCCTTCGAAAGTGCTTAGATTACAGGCATGAGTCACCTGGCCCAGCTGGAAAGACATTTTTTTAAGGTTAAAAACAACATTTGAAGCTGGGCATGGTGGCTCATGCCTATAATCCCAGCACTTTGGGAAGGTGAGGCAGAAGGATCACTTTAAGACCAGGAGTTCGAAAACAGCTTGGGCAACATGGAGAGACACTTTGTGAAAAAAAAAAAAAAAAAAAAATTAGCTGGGCCTGGTGTGCCATGTCTGTAGTTCTAGCCATTTGGAAGATTGAGGAAGGAGGACTGCTGGAGCCCAAGAGTTCCAGGCTACAGTGAGCTATGATCATATCACTGCACTCCAGTGTCGGTGACAGTGTGAGATCCTGTCTCTAAGAAACAAAGACAAAAAAGAAAATGTTTGAAGATAAATATCTGCTATACCATACCACCCAGAGAGTCTCCTAAAATCCAAGTAGCACTAGTGAAATTTACAAAGAATGGTTGAACTTAAGATTTCAAATTAAATAAAAGGATTCTTAAATTGGTATTATAGTGAAAAATAAGTCTGTTATTCTAACTTTCAAAGACAAGCTATAACTTCTTTAATCTCGATTACATACATTTTAAATAAAGCAAGGACTTTAAAAATTGCAAGCAGCATTCACTAATATATGTAAGCACATGTAAAATGGTAGGTTTTTAAAAAGCTTATATTAAAATATTTCTTTCCATGTCACCACATGGGCTTTATAGCAATAATAAAAAATGGGTGTATAATATTCTATTAGATTGATAAATTATTTACCTTGCTATTTATTGTTTAGATTTTTTATTTGCTTTAAACTGTTTTTCACAAGTATCAACAATTATGGATGTCTTCATTTAGGACTGGTATTATCCTCTGTAATCTCTAGTTTGTAAACTAAAGAAAAATTAGTTATTGCAATGGGGTGAAGGGAGGGGAGTGTAAGTGGAGTACAGAGGAAACAGAATTGGTAAATTTTCAGTTGACAATTATGAAAGCTGGATAAACAAATACTTACAGGGTTTATTTTGACCACTCTTCTACTATTGAATATATCTGACATTTATATAAAGGAAACTTTAAGTTACTAAAATCTCTTCACTATCTTTTTTTGGGATGTCTCCTACTTACCTTAAACATTCTTAGATTGTCAAAAGCTATAGAACAATCAAATTCTGCAAGTTCTTTCAAATATCATTTTACTTTGCTCCTCTACAATAAAACTTCACTACTCAAAGTATAGTCCTTAGAACAGCATCATAGTTGTTTGTAATGTTGTTAGAAAAACAAAATGTTTTTATTTTAATAATTGAAAATGTTCCTCTTCAAAGCATTTTACCACAGAAGATAGTCAAATAACCAATAAACATATAAAAAAGTATTAAAGTTAATCACTTGTCAGGGAAATGCAAATTAAAACCACAAAGGATATCTCTACCACCCACTAGAATGGCTAAAATGAAAAATCAAAACAGACATGTCAAGCATAGACAACGATATGTAGCAACAGGAGTACATATATTAGAAATGGGCAAATTGGTAAAACTACTTTGGAAAACTATTTAGCAATATCTACTAAGGCTGGACAAATGTATATCCATATAACCCAGCAATTTCTTTCCTAGGTATTTCCCCAACAGAAAGGCATTATGTGCTTACCAAAAGACATGTATAAGAATGTTCAAAGCAAAACTATTTAAAATAGCTCCAAACATGTTTATTTACAAGTCTGAGGCAATATATGTACAGTTTCCTATTTTACTTTTTTCATTTATAGTGAGCATTTCCCCATGTCATTATCTTTAAATATGATTTCAATAGTTACATGGATAAATCATACTTCATTAGCCATTTCCTGTTGTTTTAATATTTTTTAGAATTTTTGCTGTTATTGCTAAACAATATTATAATAAGCATTCTGATATATAAGGCTTTATTTCCACCTCTAATTACGCTCTTAGGATAAATTCTTTGAAGAGGATTTAGCAGGTCAAAAGATGTGCTTTTTCAGAAAGCCTGTGCCAATTTACACTCCCAATTGTAGTACATTAAAAGCAGGCATTTAGCAGAACTCTCTCCATCATGGGTTTTCCTTTAAAACAAAAATCTGCCAAAGTGACAGGTAAAACATCATTTTGTTTATCATTACTAGGGAAATCAAACATTTTTTATATGCTTATTTCATTTGCTTATCTTTTGAGCACTATTATCACATCTTGTCCAGTTTTCTAGTGGAGAGTTAGCTTGTTTCTTATCTGTTAAAAATTCATAGTGTAAGGATATTATTCCTGTGACATACATGGTACAAATATATTCTTCAAGATTTTATTTTTATTTTATTTATGATATATATATATATTTTTTTGGACAGAATCTCACTCTGTCGCCTAGGCTGGAGTGAAGCGGCGTGATCTCGGCTCACTGCAACCTAACCTTCAACTCCCAGGTTCAAACCATTCTCCTGCCTCAGCCTCCCAAGTAGCTGGGATTACAGGTGTGCACTACTTCGCCCGGTTAATTTTTGTACTTTTAGTAGAGATAGGGTTTCACCATGTTGGCCAGGCTGATTCCTGACCTCAAGTGATCTGCTGGCCTCAGACTCCCAAAGTACTGGGATTACAGGTGTAAGCCACTGTGCCCAGCCTGTTTATGATGTTTGATTTTAAATCTCTCCAACCAAGCTTTATCTTTGTACTCAAACATTTCTTCCTGATAGAGTATACCATATTTCTCTTCTGCTCTCCTCTAATACTAAGCCATCAGTCTGAAGCAATGATACTACTCTTAATCTTATTCATAATGCAAATGAAAATAAGTCTGGTTTTGGCATTTGCAAGCTCTGCACAACTATGCATAAGTCTTTAAAATGAGAAGAAAGAAGACATATGTAACAGGAAACCTATGTGCCTGAGGAAATTTTTGAGGTGTTGTACAAAATGCAAAGTTGTAAAAATGGAAAGGCTACATGTAGTAAGAACAAACTTTGTCTCAAACATTATGTCATCATTTCACTTCTGAGTACCTCACGTATCTTTTACTGAGTTATGTTTCCTTTTAGTCTCTGTTAAAGGAATCTTACCTAGTTTTAATCCCTTGAGCTTCTTCAAAATTACCTCCTTAAAGCATAAGAGCTACACAGGTTTTTATTTCTAGCTTTTCACAAATGATGACTTAGTTGCATTCTTCCAAACTTCCACTGTACTCTCAATTAGTTCTGTTTAGCAAAATTAGGTTTGGTAAAACAATTTCTCTGTTTTCTCTACTGTCAACAGGGCAAATCGATCATTTACTTGACTCTCTTCTTTTTAGAATGAAGAACAAATGAATTAATGTCTATACAAAGTATTCTATGGTATCACTTGTTTCTCCATCCGCTCTTCAATTAAATACTCCTTTTTTTTTTAATAGGTTGTGTGAATTTACAGCAGATAGGCATTTTTTTTTCTCGATATTCAGTGTTATTCTATGTCTCTTCAATTGGTTTGCTTCTCTAGAATAACTTAACCTTCTGTTTGGGCTTCTTTTATGAGTTTTGTTCCAATAAGGCATGATGACTACCTGTATTAAGTTGCACTTATTTTCTTATATTAAAGTCTCTCAAAATTTTGCTTAGTTTATTCCCTATATTCTTAACTTTAGAATATAAATAACTGAGGCCACAAGTAATGTCCTTGAACACATTATTCTTCCCAGTATTTACTACTACATAATCATGGGCTCCTTGTCAACTGCCTTATATCATCTATTTTATGTGATAACCTCCATCATATCCAGTTTTAGAATTTTACTAATATTTTTCTGTCTTCTCTAACATTTTCTGAATAAAATCTTGATCTGATCATCAAGTTACCAGGTGAATAAATTCTTTTAATTCCTGTGAGATGAAGCACAGGAATCTATTATTCAAGGAATCTTGGGTCACTCTCCAGAAAATAAAATCCTTCTGAATAATGTTGCCTGATAATCAGTTACCATTTTTCATATTATTTCTCTTCTCAAGTCCCAATCTTCAACTAGAACCAGAGATATAGGGTCAAGGTGTAATTATCATCTATTATAATATCAATATGGGAACGAAATTCTTCATTTAGTTTTTCTCTGAGTTTCCTATGTCTTTGTTCACTTAACAGATAAGAAAAATCTGTGGGTCCATTTGTTGATCCATACCACCTCTAAAGTATGCTATCAATCTCAAAACAAATTCTATAGCATACATAACTTGTGGTAGTATTTTCCAGTTTTAGAGGTTTTCATTGATAATTTTCCCCAAACGTAAGAGATTTAAAAAAGGGTGCCACTAGTGATAGGAAATCTGTGGCCCTTACTAAATCCTATAAAGGTACATGCAAAAATAACAACGTGTGTCTAACAGAAAGAGTTGTACATAAACATACTGTCTTCAATCTAATACAAACTTAAATAATTATGGTTGAAATAAAAGTACCTACAGTTTAGATTAAAATTCCAGTATAAACTTAGCATAAATCAGAAAAATGTCTTATGTAAAATTTAATGTTTATTAATGTAGGTCTTAGAAAGTTAAGATATTGGCTATATGCTTAATGATCAATGAATTACAAAGAAGTTTTCAAAATGTTTAATAATCTAAATAGAAAGAACCATTTAGAAAACATTAGATTAAAAGATTACTTCTATGAGCACTGTAACCTAAAGTTACTCAGTAATGTCTGGTAAATTTTTATAGTTAAGCAATTTGAAAACACACAAATTAAAAATTTTGTTTGCTAAAATGGCTTCTTGCTTCATTCATTCATTCTAACGTTTATTGAATGTCTTCTACATACTAGACCCTGTGTGAAGCTTTATACGAAGATTAAGTAACTAGCTAGAAAATTAAACAATAGCAGCAACAAAAACCAAAAACAAAGGCAGCATCTTAGCTAAAGGAAAAACAAAACAGTTCTTATACTCTTGTGGTAACTTAAGAGATACACAATTTATCCCCTCAATAAACTGCTACTTGACTAGTATTCTAACTACTACTTGAGTAGTATTCTATTGTGTTTTATACTTTTATATTATATAATGCTTTTCTAACACATAATCAAAATTATTTTAAATTATTTTAACACCAACAAAAAAAAGGGAACATAAAACTCCAAGGAAGCATATTTCTATATTCTAATAATGAGGGCAGATAGTACTATTAAAAAAAAAAACCCTAAAATTCTTTATATTTTAAAAGTTCCTAGCAAAAGTAACTGTCATAAAAATTACAAAAAGGAAAATATAGTTATGAGCAGAGAATTCTTCAAATGACATGTGAAAAATAAAAACAAAATGTTATGTATTAGAGAAATAAAAGTCCCAAGCATGTGATAAACATGTGATCAACATGAAAACTCTAAAAGCAATCTAAATCATACACCTCCTCATGCCAGAAAGGCACCACCATGAATCTGAAAATGTATCTGAATAAGGTAGGTCTGTAGATGGAGGTTAAAAAATAACTTGGGAGTTATTTTGATCACTTACTCAGGCTTTTTGATCCCATGTCGTCAGGGATCTCCTGTAGAGAGTAGTCCCCAGAGAGCAAGCAATAAAAAGATAATCAAAGAAAATAGTTGTCAGTAATGCATAAAATTGGTGCTACAGTAAGAGACAGTTCCAAGACCATTACAGGTACATGTATCTTACGGAGCATTTTTACAGATTTCTAGAACTTTGAAATGAGCTAGCTACTAACTATAATCTACCAAAAGAATGTAAGTTCTAGCATGAAGGCTGATTCAGGTAGAGAAGCAAAATTTTAGAACATTTCTTGCTATTTTAAAAGTAAAATCCAGATTGTCTACATATAATGAACAAAGAGGATAAAATGGAATGATTATAGATAATCCAGTATCAAAGACTAGCAATGTTATACCTAGAAAACAATAGGTGGCTTCTCAGGTATTTATGTTCTTCCTCTAAAATATTCTTTGAATGTATGAATGTTAAGTGTTTTTCATAAAAATCTTTCCTTCAAATAATTGCATTTATTTATACATACTTATATGTTCAAGTTATAAACATATAACTTAAAAATGTTGTTTGCTTTAAATTAAGAATTCCTAAGGTGCCAGAAAAAGACTGGCATATAAATTTGTATCTGTTAAGTTGCCCTTGAAGACAATTAGCAACCTGTTGCAGCTCTTGAAACTGTCTCCATGGTAACAACCAACTGCAGGGCAGTAGGTCCCTCTACATTTTATTTTCAGTTGACCACTGGATCCACATACTTACGGTCAGCATCACTTGTTTCCTGCTCACTCTGGTCCTTGTTCTTGTAGAAGGGGAATTTTCGGGAAAAGAGGTTCTTTTTACGCTTGTCATTGAATGACTGCTGAAGAAGAGAAGGAGGGGCAAAACAAAGGGATGTCTACTGTCTGTGTGTACAAAGGCCCAGCCTAGCAGCTCTGTGGAAGCTGACTCCTATGACCACAGTGTGCAGTTTGTACATGAATTTTACTTTAATCTCATATAAACTGAATTTCTACTTTTGTATAAATTCTAACATTTTGCAACTGAAAATACTTAAGAATTTCAAAGAGCATAGTTCATTTATATCTAAAAATAAAAATGCTACTTGACAAAGGCAAATCAGATTAATTACTACTACAGTACAAACCAACATTTGTTTATATTAATCCATATGTTTCCAGAAAAATTTCCAAGTCCTAAGTGCTTTACAGCAAAAGTTATTTAATGTTACTTTGCTGCTCAATTATATTTTATTTATTAGGAAGTAATTTTCATTTTATTTTGGCCTGACTACAGTTATTCCTTTATCTCTTTTGTGGCTACGATGAACTAATAGAAAAGACATTACTTAAAAAGTAAACCAAAACGATTATGAGAAAGTTGCTAATGCTGAGTATTTAAAAACAAATCTTTTTTTTTTCTCTTCCTGGAATAGGATAAAAGGTAACTAAATGCTTATGAGCCAGAAAATGGGAAGAAAACTAAATCAATGCTATCTCTTATCTATCTTCTAGCCAAGCAAGAAGTCAGAAGTCTGACCAACGTGAATGCTATCAGTACTGACTTATTTATTCTTAAGTTCTACTATACTTATCTATTTTTAAAAGTATATATAAATTAAATAGAACCACATCTAATCCACTGGCACCATGTCCTTCATAGAGAATAAAAAGTTTGGTGTCCACCAAAGCCACAAAGGCAGTTAAGATTCTAATAGTTTATACATAATTGTAACGTTGGAGTTGAGTAGCTGATTTGATGTCCCATATTGCACAGATGTTGGAAAAAAGTTATTTTTTCTTGAATGTCCCATTTGTGCATTCATAGATGTATGATTATGTAGCACAAGAATGATAAGGCTATTAAAGAGAAATAGCTTCTTTTGTCATTTCTCTGTCATAGGCATTTATGTTTTGAAGGAAACAGGCTTACCTACCAGTGACAATAAAAATTATTATTTTTTGGAGGGGGAAGGGAAGAAGAGAAATAATAGAATTTTTTTTGTTCTGATTTTCTGCATTTATACATATCTTAAGATGTTATATTATTTATTATTTTGAAGTATATTGACAAGAGCAGTGTATTTTTGGCATGCCCTCATTTTAAGCATGTGATGCCAGGTGATTAAGGTGAAGTAGCCAGGTGTAGTGTCTCATATCTGTAATTCCAGCACTTTGGTAGGCTGAGGCAGGAAGATCGCTTGAGGCCAGGAGTTCAAAACCAGCCTAGGCAACATGGCGAAACCCCAACTCAACAAAACAAAACAAACAAACAAACAAACAAAAAATTAGCTGGGAGTGGTGGTGTGTGACTGTAGTCCCAGCTATCTGGAAGGCTGAGGCAGGAGGATCACTTGAACCCAGGAGTCTGAGGCTGCACTGAGCTATGATCATACCATTGCACTCCAACCTGGGTGATAGAGTGAGACCTCATCTTTAAGGAAAAAAAAAAAAAAAGGTGAAGTAGATTAAAGTGACTTTTAGCTCAAATGCTATGACTTGAGAAGACTTAATTTTAAAGATCTTTATAAAAACAAGGTTAAACTTTCATTTTTACCTTTTCATATAATTAATTCAGGATTAATAAGTTCACAGTTCATTAGCCAAGCAGACTGTCTTGATTTCAATCTTAAAGTTTGAAGGCTCTGAGGAACTAGATAAAAGAGAACTCTAAGTAGAAGTTAAAAATTCAGTTGAGAGAAAAAGTATTATGGAGAAATCTGGGCTTATAACTATTTTATAAACTGTCAAGTAGCATTATTTAAATAAAAATCTTTGCTTAAATTCAAATTTTAGAAAAGAGAAAGTGTTTTAGTAGAAAAAAATTATGGCAATCTAATTTAGGGAAAATCTAAATCTTTTCATTCATAAGAATCAATGGTTTTGAATTTAGCAGTAATTTTTATAATATCTGATACAACTGATGTGTTTTTTATAAAAGTTTATTCATCCTTCTTACTGCATTTATAGTGGTCAGAGTCAGTTTCACAGCAAACAACCAAAAGAAACATGAAGTTTAAAATGTTTGATTCTTATTATCTTTGCAGTTAGCCAAAATGAGATATCATAAAGATATCATAATATAGGACAGAAAGAAATGCTTGTTAGTTAAGAAATGTATTAATTGTATCACATTTAATATCCTCCAGGTGAAGAACTTATTTAAAGTGAAAAAAATGCACAAGCCAACAAGACAAAAATGTGTAGGGTAAACACAAAACTGAAGACTTGCTACCTCCAGTTTCTCTGTATTTTCAATCGAAAGCACTACATTTAATACTTACTGTCATTAATGCAATATTGCAAGAGAGACAGTGTAATATAAGAATTGATAAAATATCACAAATTCATGATACATATATTATCTAAATATATAATTTCCACATGTAGTATTTCAAAACAGCCAAATGAATGTTAGACATGTTAATGAGAAGCTAAAATGTTATAAATCTGTAGTAAAAATAAAGTCCACAAATCACTATGTAAGGAAAAGAGAAGGAGGAGTAGGAAATGGTATTATAGAAAGAAATGCAGTTCTGATCAATGGCAAGCGTATTTTTACCCCACTCAGTATCATGCATAGTTTTGGTGCTGTGTTAGAACACAGTGACTGAATAAAGTTGGTTACAGTCAACAAAAAGACTAAGATTTAAATACGTCGTTAATCCAGTTAACTTCTTACAGTACGAAAGAAAAGTTACAACATGCAACCTCTTTTTCAATTTACTGATGGTATATTGTACTAAATCATTTTTAAAGATACACATAAAACAAGCAAAAAAAAATTTACATTTTTTGAAACTTAAGCATTTACCTGGGATTTTCCCTCTAATACAAATTTCTATTTTAATATTGCTTCAGATCACCCTATATAATTTGGTATTTTTCTGAAAGCTACAAGTAAATTTTAAAGGAATTCATCTTTTTTTGTGTGTGTGGTTTTCCCTAGGATTTTTTATTATTGTATGTGGGCTCTGGGGTACATGTGCACACCCTGCAGGATTGTTGCATAGGTACATACATGCCATGGTGGTTTGCTGTCTCCATCCCCCCCGCCTGTTGCCTACATCAGGCATTTCTCCCGGTGTTACTGCTCCCCAGGAATTTATCATTTCTAAAAAATTGAATGTAACATACAATTTACTCAGATTTAATTTCTTGGACCAAAGATACTTCTCATCTTTTAAATTTTAAACCTTTGAGTGCTTAGTGATACCAGAGATGTACAGAGAGTAAATTTATTTGCTGAGTTAACATTCCACATTCATTTCAAATATGATAGAAAGACTTATAAAAAATTTTGTTTTATGTTAAAGAAAACCCAAACATAAAACATTGCCATAAATGGTATTTAACATAACATGTATTCAGTTTGTTCTCTGGGCTTACTGCTAGAATATTCCATTGCAGAGAGTTCAGGATTATTAAGAATTATATACATAATATGGGATGAAGCCTGTACCATCTTTCTCATCTACTGACAGCTCAAATATTTAGATGCAAGCAGAAGGACTTAAAGTGAAGGAAAAATAAATACACTTCTAAAATACATATGAAAGAACCGATATATTTCTTTCCTTTTTCTTTTTTCTCCCAGACAGGGTCTCACTCTGTTACCCAGGCTGGAGAGCAGTGGCATGATCACGGCTCACTACAGCCTGGACCTCCTGGGCTCAAGCAATCCTTCCACCTTAGCCACCTGAGTAGCTGGGACTATAGATGCAAGCCATCATGACTGGCTAATGTTTTATATATTTTTTTTAGAGACTGAGTCTCACTATGTTGCCCAAGCTGGTATTGAACTCCTGGGCTCAAGTGATCCTCCTGCCTTGGCCTCCCAAAGCACTGGGATTACAGGAGTAAGCCATCTTGCCTAGCCTTGATATATTTTTTTCTTTCTTTTTTTTTTGAGACAGGATCTCCCTCTGTCACCCAGGCTAGAGTACAGAGGCACAATCATGGTTCACTGCAGCTTTGACCTCTAGGGCTCAAGCAATTCTCTTGCCTCAGCCTCCCAAGTAGCTGGGACTACAGGCATGTCCCACCAAGCCCGGCTAATCGGTATTATTTCTTGATTATCTACAAACTTCTTCTCATGACTGGCATTTTATTCCTGCCAAATAAAATTTCACATTGATTCCAACATTTAAAACATGGATTCTCCTAAGAAATAGTAGCAGGAATAATGTGGGGAAAGAACAGAAAAATTTCCCAGAATTCATTTGTAATAACTTGTAAACTTAGATTGTAACTTAGTTAGCATTTCTGAGATGCCTATTTTCTTAGAAGAGTCATTATCAACTTATCTGCTATGATTAACACTACTAACACAAATTTCTTTTTCTTTTTTGAGATGGAGTCTCACTCTGTCGTCCAGGCTGGAGTGGGGTGGTATGATCTGAGCTCAATGCAATTTCCCGCTCCCGGGTTCAAGCGATTCTCCTGCCTCAGCCTCCCGAGTAGCTGGGATTACAGGCGCCTGCCACCATGGCTGGCTAATTTTTGTATTTTTGGTAGAGATGGGGTTTCACACGTTGGCCAGGCTGGTCTCAAACTCCTGACCTCAGCTGCCTGCCTTGGCTTCCCAAAGTGTTGGGATTACAGAAGTGAGCCAACATGCACGGCCTAGTAACATGAATTTCTAATTGGAAATTGAATGAAGGTCAAATATATTTCATTTATAAAAATAAGCATGGCCAAAAGTATGTTGCTAGTAATATATCAAATGACAGTTTTGATAATTTGGAAGGGTCTGTGAAATGGGTGCTTTAATTTAACAAATGCTTACTTAAGCATTTACCATTGTAAAGCACCACGGCAAGAGCTGAGCATGATTAATGCTTACAGCCAAATCCTTTTCATTTTAACAGTGTAGCTCAAACAGGAATTATGCAAACGTCTATTATCCTCAATTATTCATTTACAGAAATAAGAGATTTCAAATACTCACCCCTTTATCTCTCGTTTTAGAATTGAATTTCACTGTTTTTAATCGGGCTCGTTCTTTCTTCTCAACTCTGTCAAAGTAAAGAATGTTATTTTTTAAAGTAAACCAAACATATCTAGGAGTCTTACTAGAAACAACCAGAATTGATATCTTTATAATGGGCATTTTTATACTCCAAAACCTTTAGGAGCCGTCTAGATTTGCATCCCCAAATTAGAATTGCTGAAAAATGAAATGAAGGGCTCAATTTATTCTGAAACAAAACCTGATGCTATAAAGTATCAATACATAGTACGTGTGTGTGTGTGTGTGTGTGTGTGTGTGTGTATTCAGTTACAAAGTTATATGAAAGCGTGAGGCACCATTTCTGAGTTTACCAATTTTTCCAAGTTTTGTTTTTTTAAGTATTAGCTTAGCATGAAGGACACAGGCTAAAAATTAAGCTTGAGGAGGAGAAAGCAAATGTGGCAAATTGTTAAAAATTGGTGAAAGTGGGAGAAGGATATGTAGAGGTTCACTGTACTATTTACTGTCTTTTTTGTACCTACTTTTCTATAGCTCTGAAACTTTTAATAATAAAAAGGTGAGAAATTTAAAACTTAAGCCAGAATTAGAATTAGAATTAAATGACATTAGAATTAAATGACATGTGTGTGTGTGTGTGTAAATATATAAATAACTAGTCACAGTGTATAAGAGTTTTAAAGTATTTTTGGAAGGATACATAAGAACTGTTAATCTTTACCCGTATGGAGGTGAAATGGGTATTGTGAGAGGGAGCCTATAAAGCTTTTACATCTTTAAAATTCTGAACTTTACCTATTCAAAATAAGCAAGCAAATAAACTACAATGAAACAAATTTTCATGTAGATTGTAACACTAATGTAAATCTTACAAAATTTCATGTAAATTAAGCTTTCATAAATTCTTAAATTTCAACATAGCAATTATGTTAGTATATAACAGAAAAGCCTACCAAAACAAGCCTATGAATAAATACATTTTATTTTTTCTTTATCATCTGTCTATTCAGTTTTACTATGGGTACAGCAGGACCTTAGCACTCATGAATTTAAATTTTAAATCTAAGGCCAGGCGCCGTGGCTCACGCCTATAACCCCAGCACTTTGGGAGGCCGAAGTGGGTGGATCATGAGGTCAGAAGTTCGAGACCAGCCTGGCCAACATGGTTAAACCCCATCTCTACGAAAAACACAAAAATTAGCTGTGCGTGGTGGCGGATGCCTGTAATCCCAGCTACTCTGGAGGCTGAGGCAGAAGAACTGCTTGAGCCCAGCAGACAGAGGTTGCAGTGAGGCGAGATCACACCACTGCACTCTAGCCTGGGTGATAGAGAGCAAGACTCCATCTCAAAAAAAAAAAAATTAAAACTCATGATTTTTACTATTCGAGAACAATTCTGAGGCTCCATGACACGAATAATTTATAACCTTGCCTAGGTACTTAGTAACAGCACCACAAAACTAGTGTTTAGTGAGTGAGCATTTACAACTCAAATTTGTTTTCTAGTCATTATCTCGTTTAGTGTAGTTCAGCAACTTAAACTGTCTGTATTTGCAAATATTATTCCTGAAAGAAAGCCAAGTGTTGTAGGAATTACAATTCCTGTTATTTTAGAAGAGGTCTAAGAAAGACAGTTCTGTTTAAGAAAATGTACATTCAAGAATGAATGGCATAATTAGTTGTGGTTTCTTATTGTATTTTATGGGAATAAGATTATATTCTGCAACACTACTCATGAGTCTGGAAATTGGCAGAGGTCTCAAGATATCTCTCTTACATTATTTCTTGCTTTAAAACACAATCTTACAGAATTTTGTATAAAATGAAAAAAAAAAAATCTCTCCAATGAAGCCAGCAGTGTTTATTACTGGGTATAGGCACAAAAAGCCTTTGCAAGATATGAGACTCTAAGTACTAAGACAATTTTGAGGAGCTCTGACCTTGATATTTAAGATGTAAGGTTTCTACTGACTCAACAAGGCATAGAGGAAGCATTTCCAAATTTAAAGCAGACTATGTTCTATTTCTGGAAAAAAGTTATACTGATTGCTGCATTGCTAAAAGAGGATTTGCCATCAACTGTAAGATCTAGCCAAATAGTTGGATCACGCTAAATATATGGATCCAAGCCCTAACATCGTAATTATAAATCCTGATTATAATTTAATAATACTACTTTTAAACTTCTAAAAACAAGTAAATATAAAGGTCTGGAAATAGTTACAAAATCGGTATAAATCCAACTAATAAGAAAACAAGTTTATGACAGCATAATCTTGACTTAAAATGAATTAACTAGTTATAATAAATATTTCTTTATTACCTCATTAACTATTTTTGCTGGCTATCTTATACTTTAGAAAGCTCTTAAAGAAGAACTTCTGGACAATGATTTGGATGAACCAGATCTCATAAATAAGCTATCTTGGGGGAATTATGAAAGGACGTTTTAATACCTTTCCCATGAAAATGGAGACATTCAACAGCACTTCATAGTCCTTAGAAGGAGTTCTCCAAGCTGGGACCATCCTTTGCGAAGAGAGCCTGTACTTAACCACTTTTGCTATATGGTAAGTATGCACCAATGAATCACTAAAACGAATCATTAGGGCTGGGTGCAGTAGCTCACACCTGTATTCCCAGAGCTGCGGGAGGCTGAGGTGAGGAAACTGCTTGAGGCCAGGAGTTCAAGACTTGCCTGGGCAGCATACTAGAACCCAACTCTACAAAAACAAAAACAAAAAACTTAGCTTGGGTGCAGTGACATGCATGCACCTGCAGTCCTAGCTACTAGGTGAGGTGGGAGGATAGCTTGCGCCCAGGAGTCTGAGGTTCACTGAGATATGATCATGTCACTGCACTCCAGCCTGGGCGATAGAGCAAGACCCTGTCTCTTAAAAAAAAAAAATCAATCTACCTACCTACTTATATATAATCATTAAAAGCAAAGAGGAAAGACTGGTGAACTGTACCAATACATGTAATTTAAGCAAGAAAAAGGGAAGTGAAGCATATTACCAAATATTTCCAAAAATTTTGGCATGAAAGAAGCAATTCACCAAAACCAAAAAATGTAGGTCCTCTTATCCATCTAAATGAACTACAGACACTTTCAGTTTTCTCTTCACTGTTATACCTAAATGGCACGCTGACTTAATATATACTTGTTTTCAGCAACTAGTAGCTTTAGATACATTTCTGCTTGGCGGCATCACATATATACACATATAGATATGTGTGTATATATATGCCCATATAGATATGTGTGTATATATGCCCATACATATATGCATATATATGTGTATATACATATGGGCATATATATACACATGTATTTATATATTTTTATTATACAAAATTTATATATACATTATATACATGCATATATATTTACATAAAAATATTTATTTACATATACATTTATTATTTATTTATATATACTCATTATACACATATATTTTTTGAGTCTGAGTCTCGTTCTGTAGCCCAGGCTGGAGTGCAATTGGCGTGATCTTGGCTCACTGCAACTTCTGCATCCTGGTTCAAGCAATTCTCCTGCCTCAGCCTCCAGAGTAGCTGGAATTATAGGCACCCGCCAAAATGCTGAGCTAATTTTTGTATTTTTAGTAGAGATAAGGTTTCACCATATTGGCTAGGCTGGTCTCTTGGCTAGGCTCGTCTTGAACTCCTGACCTTGTGATTCATCCACCTCAGCCTCCCAAAGTGTTGGGATTACAGGCATGAGCCACTGTGTACAGTCCATATTTTCTAGTTATATCATTAGTTACAATTCCATGTGAATAACATTAAACGGCTGTGAAGCACAATATAAAAAACTGAGCATAAAATCACTTTAGTAAAAGAAATGTATTTTTTCAGTTATTCTGGTGATTATTTTTAAGAATGTGTGTGTGTATGTCTGTGGGTGTATATACATACATATTTTTAGACAGTCTTACTCTGTTACCCAGGCTGGAGTGCGGTGGTGCAATCTCAGTTCACTGCAACCTCTGCCTCCCAGGTTCAAGCAATTCTCCTGGCTCAGCCTCCTGAGTAGTTGGGACTACAGGCGTGCACCTCCACGCCCAGCTAATTTTTGTATTTTTAGTAGAGACAGGGTTTCACCATGATGGCCAGTCTGGTCTCGAACTCCTAACCTCAGGTGATCCACATACCTCAGCCTCCCAAAGTGCTGGGATTACAGATGTAAGCCAATGTGCTCAGCCTAATTGTATATATTTAAGTTGCACAACTTAATGATTATACACACACACACACACACACAAGTGAAATGATCACTAGTCAACCTAATTAACATATCAACTACCTCACCTGGTTACCTTTTTTCTGGTGGTAGGAACACTTAGGATAGACCCTCTTAGCAAATTTCAAGTACAGCACTATTACCTACAGTTGCCATGCTTATATGCAGGAGATCCAGAACTTACTCATCGTGTATTATGAACACTTTGTATCTCTCCATTTCCCCATCCTCCTAACCCCTGGTAATCACCATTCTACTCTCTGTATGACTTTGACTACTTTAGATTTCACATAGAAATGTGATCATACTAATTTTTGTCTTTCTGTGTCTGGCTTTTTAAAAACTAGCATAATGTACTCCAGGTCCATCCATGTTGTCACAAATTAAAAGAAATTTTAAAGAACATCAATTATTTATGTTGTATCACATTCAAGTGGTAATAAAAATAGACATACCTGCGTTTACTGGGAATTACTCCAACTTCATCACTCTCACCCTCTGGTGTAACCTGCCTGGCTTGCCACCATTCATCATCAGAAGCATTAATAACATGGAGGATATCTCCAAATTTGAAGTTCAATCCCTGACTGGGAAGGCCACTGTCTTTAGTCTTGTCATAATCAAAAAGGGCTCTAGAGTCAGAAGAAAAAAGTCCTTAATTACTTGTTATAATGATATTAATCAACGTATCATAGGGTCCTGAAAGTACATATAAAGTATATGTAAATAAACATACAGTTCTGAAAGTATACGTAATTTGGATAATCAAACATACCATAGTAGGCCAAATAATGCCTAGCTCAATTCTGCACTACATACAAGATGAGACAAAAAGAAATGGCAAAATCAACTTGTTACAAAAATACTGTATTATATTATCTGTTTCTTTCAATATCACAAGAAAAATTTTAAAAATGCTCTTGGATTGTAATCCAATGGCAACCTAAACCGAATTCTAAAATGAAGATAAATCCAGAGAGTTTGAAATTAATAAACAAAAGTATTAAGATATAGCCTTTGCTTTACTTTAATTAGATACACATAGGAAAACAAATTCCCTGATAAATTTATCCCTTAATTGTGGACTGTAAGACTAGATCAATATAGTGATTATTCTGCCAATTAATTATTCCTTCCATTTGTTCACAACACTAGAGTTGATAGTTTCAGAGTTAGTAACAATGATGAAAACTAACTATAGATGACTTCATCAGATGACAAATATTTTGGTAAAAGTAGTAATTTAATACGGTAATTGCAAAGTGTTAAAATATTTTAAAATTTGATAAAAATATTGTGTCCTATCACGTGATTATTTAATGTACAATATTTAAATTAATCAAATTCTTAAGTCCAAATAAGCTCTCTCAAGAGTGTAAGAAAGGATCACAACAATTACATTTATAATATAATTTATTCATTCTTTTGTTCTAATTTGGCAACTGGAAGTTAGGATGCAAATTATAATCTTTTTCACACTACCTAACATTTAAGAACCTACCTATTGAAGTAAAACTCAAGAGCAGCGGGATTACTTGATGGCTAAATAAATAAACTAGTAGTTAATGGTTTTTCAAATGAGTTGTTTCAAGTCCTTTCAGGGGCTAAAGGTGTTAGGGAAGGAGGGGGAATCAAAAGTAGGAAGGCTCACTTAAACATACATTCAAACATAGAGAAGGTGAGGTACAAATAAGCATAATAGCAAATAGAAAATAAAGCACCTTTAGAGACAGTAAAAATGTCAAGACATTCAGAAAAGGAGAATACTTTCTTACATTATAAAAATTCAACTTTTGAATCACAAAATATAACTGTATTATTGCACAACGAAGGAAAAGAAACCACCCACAATCTCTTATGTTAGCATTTTAATATTCTCTATTAATATATTTGATTCATAAAAAAGAAACCATGGAATACATGTGAGTTATTAATCACATGTATTATAAGAGTGCAACAAACATCTGTTAACCTACTACCAAACTTAAGACTACCCACAAAACGTTTATCAGTAATTCACCTTCACCTGCGTATATTCCCTCTGATCCTGATTCCCTTGGATCAAGAGTTAACCACTATTAGAATGTAACCATTGTTCTTATAGTGTAATGTTTGTTATTTCTTTGACTCATTCTTTTTTTGTTGGTTTGGTTTTATCATATGTGAGTGACTAAACAATATAATGTATGTTTTTACTTGTTTCAGAGTTTTATAAAGAGGTATACTGTGGGTAGTTTTTTGTAGCCTTTTTTTTTTTTGGCTTTTGAAATTAAAAATACGATGACTAAAAAAATCCCACAAGACTCAGGTGTGGTCGTGTGTGCCCGTAGTTCCAGCTACTTGGGAGGTTGAGGTGTGAGGATCTTGAGCCCAGGAGTCCAAGACAAGCCTAATCAACAAAGCAAGACCCCATCTCAAAAAGAACTGCAAGTCTTCTGACTAACCATAGCAGACTGTGTCTATTTCTTTTCCAACCTGACTCATTAAAATGACAATAAAATAAGAAAAATACAAAAGAGAGAAGGAAACAGGGGAAGAGAGATTTTGATACATTTTTGGACGATGCTAATTAAATTTGGCAGAATGAAAGAAGCTATAAATGGAGTGTCAGCAGAGAGGGTAATAGAAACAAGTTTTATTCCACAAGAACCCTGAAAATGGTGATAAATTAGAAGTATACGGTAGTACCAAGGTAGGCAGGGATAAGTTACTGTACTAAAAACAGAAGTTCAAACACTGTATGTAGCACTTAGACCACCCCCACCAAAGTTCCTTTTCCCATTCCCAAACCCACAGAAGACCAGAGGTTTAGTCTCCAGATGAATTGAATTTGAAGAGCTGTATACTCCGAAACTTGGTGGAGAAGGGAAAGTGGCTGGACTGAAATGGATGAAAAGGACAATTCAAATACTGAAAATGGAAATTCTAACAACTTGGTTTATATTACTGGCAGGAGATTAGGGATTCTCATCTAGTGATATTTATACCAAAGAACAGAATCACGTGGGACAGTAGAGGAAATGAAAGAGCCAATTTATCCCCTACTTTACCCCATTACCTTCTAGTTAAACCCATTATCTTCATTTCTCTATTTATAAGAATGTAAAACAATGAAAGGAACACTGGATATTTAAAGAATGCCTTATATAAAACACTAAAGAAAAACCCCCAAGAAAACAGGATAGCTCAAAAAAGAAAACACAGAGAAAGCAAAGAATACAAAAAACGGAAGAAAATCCAAGAGCTACATGAGATATGTCCACAAAAGAAACAGAAGATGAAGGAGCTCTTGGAAAATAAAACAGGGTATCATACATTCCCACACATTCCAAATTCTCTACTGGGGAGAAGGCAAAATAAAGTCATTTCAGACATGCTAAGACTCAAAAGGTACCTCCCACACACCTTTTTGCAGGAATTTACTGTAGGATGTGCTCTAGGAAGACTGAGAAAGAACATGTGGCATCTAGGAAACATGTGACATAGTAGACAGCCAAAGGGAAGCCCCAGTTGAGAGCTATACAGCAAGTTTACAGAGCAACTAGTCTAGACTGGAGCATAAAAATGGAAAAAACCTGAAATGACAGACTGTATGTGTGACCACGTTTTCATCATGTGAGAAACTCTACAGTGGTTACTGGAAGACAGAGAAAGATACTTAGCATATGGAAAATGAAATAAAAGGCGAGACAATTATTAAGTCCAGGAAAAATGAAGGTTTGCAGAATAAAGAAGGTAGCTCATAGGGTACTAACTCGACTGAGTCATGAAAGCTATTACATAGTCACATGACTCTAAATGCTGTTACTTTTATTAACAGAGATAGGCTATGTTTGGGTGACGATGATGAGACTGAATGAGTGGTTTGGTATTACAGAGAAAAGTTATCACCTATGATGGTAGTAAGACTAAGGTACAAAACTGGTAAAGTAGAAGATAGCAGTATATGCATGTTATTTAGAAATATGGAGGTGAAGACTCTATATTTAGAAATAAAGAGTAAAGGAAGTTTGCTAGGAAAATAGAGAATGCTTGTTTTTGGAGAATGAAACTACAGGCTGGTGCAGGTGACAGTTATTTTTCATTATAAGCCTTTTGATAATATATGATTTTAAAAAATAGAGGCTGGGCACATTAGCTCATGCCTGTAATCCTAGCACTTTGGGAGGCCAAGGTGGATGAGGCCCTTAAGTTCAGGAGTTTGAAACCATCCTGGCCAACATGGCAAAACCCTGTCTCTAATACAAATACAAAAATTAGTCAGGCATGGTGGCACAAGCCTACAGTCCTAGCTACTTAGAGGGCTGAGGCTGGAGGATTGCTTGAACCCGGGAGATTGAGGCTACAGTGAGCTGAGACTGCACCACTGCACTCCAGCCTGGGTGACGAGTGAGACCCCGTCTTCAAACAAAAAAAAAAAAAGGAAGAAAATAGAGCATTACTTCTCTAAAAATGATAAAAAGTGAAGATGGTTTACTAAATGTACCTAAAATAAATATAACCTAATATGTTTTGATTTTTATGCCTTTGTAAATATTTAATCAAGCACAAATAAAAGGCAACACATGAATTACATTAAAATTAGGAAATGTGGGTAAACAAAAAGGAAGAAAATATAAAAAAGAGAGTATAAAAATCTATGTAGTTTTCCTTCTTTGAAGTATTTGTATATATAATATATTTTTAATGACCTTGGAACATAAGAGTTTAATAAGTACTGCTAGAATTAGTGAAAGGAGAAAAAAATCTGATGCATTTAAGATTCCCACATCATTGGTGGGGTTTTAAGTAGCAAACAACTTACAGCAAAAGACAAAAGGGATAGAAAGAAGAAAGTGAGAAAAGTTTCTTTCATGATGTATCACACGGTAAGATCAATTATGAGAAGACAGTAAGTCATATCATATGTAAACAAGTACAGAGTACATGTTTGTGTGTAGAGATACACGTGTATAGGATACATGTCTATATGTGTAACATATATCGCTCCTCAGAAGGATAAATGAAACATATTAAGAACAGGTCACCCAATAGAATCAGGAGGAATGAGATAACAATGTATAAAAAATGGTTCAGATTACTTAACAGTGCTAATGTTACAATAATAGTATAATAAAGTCATCAAAGTTCTATTAAAAGTAAAGTATACAAAATACAAATAAATTCAGATTTCTGCTTAATGTCTTATGAGCCAACAAAATGAAAAAACAAACCCAGTTTATATACTAATAGCATCCATTTATTAGACCTATGTTGCCACTTAAACTTTATATATTATAGAAAATTAACATATTTGCCTTCTCTCAAGTGTTTAAAAAAATGTGTGTAGAAATTTTCTGAATATGCATTATTTACTGAAGCTATTCACATTTTAAAGTATTATTTACATATGCTTTCTCTGTTACTATGGAAATTGCCAAGGTAATTAAATGTTACTTGAATGGAAAATATATTAGAAAGGGATACAGGTGAAATCTAAGTATTAGATGTAACAGTATCAAGCTTGTAGTCACTACTAACACATCAATCTAAAAACAATTTCTGGTCCACGGAAATTTCTTCCTTTATCCTATAATTATTATTCAATGACTATATAACTTCCATTAATAAAATTATTAATACAATAATATTTCAATTCTTGAAAGATGCACTGTCAGAGAATCAATATGGAAAAACAACACTGATTCGCAATATATTTTCTTATGGTAAAACTAAGTAAGTTATAGCGAAAAATATAAAACAATTTACATGCATAACTAATTAAGAGTTGCCATAATTAGAAGTAAAAAAATTTACCTGACATAGAGGGATCGCTTCTGGCTAGTTCGAAGAGAACCTGACCCTGAACTAATACTACTATTCATCATCTGCTCCCGTAAATCATGTATTTTAGCTTCAAAACGACTGTATTCTGATGGAAGAGAAAGAGAAATAAATTTATAGATTTTCAAATAAGTTATTTGATGATAATGTGTTAAATATGCAAACTGTCCTATAATTGATTAAATGTGGTTAGAACCTTAATATAGTAACATGCATAAAATGTTGTCCAACACACAAATATCAAAAACAATTATTAATAACCTAAATGTACCATAAATTAGAATTCACTGGGCCAGAATTTTTTGCGCTCTTTTAAAGTTTATACCACATTTAATCAATTAAATGACAATTTCCATGCAGCAGACAGCAATAATCTTATATTACTGCTGATTTTAAGTGTAAATTTTAAAAATCAGGATTTATTCTAATTTTTATATTAAGAAAGAAATCTATAATAATAATTAATATACTAGATGCTTTAATTATTGACTTTTTCCTCTTGAGACAATCAGTTCATTTTATATACTTAAATACAGAACTTGTGCAGGGTCAACATTAAAGGGAAAAATATGCCTTAACAACTGATAAATGAAATTTATTTTAACTCATTTTATAATTTATAAATTGTTAAAATTCAAAAGACACAAAAGCAGTCTGAAGTGACATTCATGAATATTTTCATTTAAAATACTTTTTATACAAAAATATGATTTTGAAGATGGACTATTTTAAACTATATATTTAAAACTATTAAGTTTATTAATAACCTGTCAACAAAAGTTTAAGCACTTTTTCAAAAATATTGCAGTCACATGGTTATAAACATGTATTTTTTACCCCTCTATTTATAACAAACAAATTGCAGATAATCAGGTCACATCAAATCTGAGTTTCTTATAAAGCCTGTCTTATAACAAACAACTTCTCTGGGAGTTTGTATAGGTTAAGATTACAGAGTAAGAGTAAGCATGATTACTGCTGAGTTACTCTTCCTTTCACCATAATCCTCAAGTTTGTTTTATGGATAATAAGCTCAATTGAAGTAACAATTCATCGAAAAGCTTAGAAACATTTAAAATTCCACATTAATATCTAGTAAAATTCTTTACTATCCTTTCAAAAATATGATAAAACAAAATAAAAACATAAATAGCCTTAATAGTAGAATGTCTCCATTATAATTCAATAATTATCAATCCATGGCAACTTGTCTTTAGTATGTGTAGACACAGTTAAACTACAGATTGATGGAGATGTTAATAAAAATACGTTAAGTACATCATAAGTTTAGAAAAACTAGGACCACTGGGTTTTTGTTTAATCTCTTCTATTTCAGTGTTGTATCTGCTTTCTTGGATATGAATAATTCTGGTTCTCAAGATAGTGGAGATAGCAAAATAAAAGTATCGCATGATGACTCACTTGTTTTATCCAATATTACATTACAACAGTGAATTATACCACCAATACTACCACTATGATATTGTGTTTTGATTACTGTAAACAGTTAACTATTTCCTGTAGTTTTTTTATCCTTAGGCTATAGCTAGAGATATACAGTTGAATTATTTTTTTCTTATTTTTAAAGACAGGGTCCTGCTCTGTTGCCCAGACTGGACTGCAGTGGCATAATCATAGTTCACTACAGCCTTGAGCTCCTGGGCTCAAGCAATCCTGCCTCAGCCTTCCAAGTAGCTGAGACCACAGTGTGTACTAACGTGCTTGGCTAATTTTTAAAGAATATTTTTGGTACAGATGACATCTTGCTATGTTGTCCAGGCTAGTCTCGAACTCCTGGCCTCAAGCAATCCTCTGGCTATGGCCTCTCACAGCACTGGGGTCACAGGTGTGAGCCACTGTCCCTGGCCAATTACCATTTTAAAATTACTTGGAATAGTTCCTCTCTAAGTATTACGTTGCCAAGTGGATACACATTTAGATTCATTTGTATTCTATTTTCAACTTCAATTTGCTTTAAAATTTTTCATTGATTTTATAAGTAGGTAAAATAACTCCACAGTCAAATCTATAAAACACAGATATTTAAAAAGTCCAGCTTCTATCCCTTTTTCTCATCCTATTCTGTCCTGATCCTTATATGTAAACATTTAAAGAAAGGCTTATTTTTCCATTTTTAACAATATAAACAGATATACACAAACATGCAAATATATTTATTCCATATTTTTATATCTGCAAATATATTTATTCCATATTTTTATATCTGTATATATATGTATATATAAACACACAAACAGATACATTTCTTTTTTTTTTTTTTGAGACGGAGTCTCGTTCTGTTGCCAGGCTGGAGTACAGTGGTGTGATCTCGGCTCACTGCAACCTGCACCTCCTGGGTTCAAGTGATTCTCCTGGACTACTGGCGCACGCCACCACGCCCAGCTAATTTTTGTATTTTTAGTAGAGACGGGGTTTCACCATGTTGGCCAGGATGGTCTTGAACTCCTGATCTTGTGCTCTGCCTGCCTCAGCCTCCTAAAGTGCTGAGATTACAGGTATGTGCCACTGCGCCCGGCCAACATTTCTCTTCTCTTCTTTCTTAAAACAGTAGAACACATATTTCTCTGCTTTGCTTTTTTTACTTAATAGTATATCCAGAAGATCACTGCACAATAACATATACAGATGTCATCCATGCTTTTTTTTTTTTTAACAGCTGTATGTAGTCCTTTGTTTTTAACCTTTACTTCTTTGTCATAGGTATGATTCATATATATTGCACTGGGTTAAATTATGCTTTATTAAGAAGCCTAAAAATTGTTTGCTTTGATGAACTAACTTTTGAAATGATTCAAATTGTTTAATCTCAGTTCTATTCTTACTATCCTGTCTTATTTATTCAAGCTTTTAACATAAATAAACCAGTGGCAAATTATATTTTCCAAAGATGCCCGCATCCCACACGCTCTTGTACACTGTGACCTTGCCATTTCCTCATCAAGAGCAGAATCTAATTTCCCTCTCCTTGAATTTGGGTTAGTGCTTTGAGTCAATTTGTATACTAAAAAATGTGAAGTAATCCTGTGTGACTTTCAAAGTCAGATTAGAAGAGGCTATGAAGCTTCCGTAACACTTCTGTAATGCTTGTTCAGATACCATGTAACAAGACTGCTCTAAAACCACCATACTGCAGAGGTCACATGATGGTGCCCTGAGCCCAAACTTCCAGCCAGCATCACCAATGCATAAGGCAAAGGGAGCAAAGCCAAACTGGGCCCTCCAAAGCAGCTCATTCACCACCTAAGTCCCACTAAGTGACCTCAGTTGATGCCAGAAGGAAAACAAGAACCATTTTGCCAAAATCCTGCCTGAATTCCTAACCTACAAAATCTATTAAAAGGGTGTTATAATCTGTTAAGCTTGCGGCAGTATCTTACGAAGCAATAGTAACTGGAGCACAGTCTCACTATATGGTTTATGTGTTCTTTTAAGTGTGTGTGCATAAAAATTCAGACACATTTGTCCTTTTGTTCTAATGTCAAACTTTTGTTTGGCTTTTGTCTTTTGGTCTCCTCCTACAAGCAATCATCTCAGATCTGATTGGAAATATTATCCTTTTATATCCAATTAAAAACTTTAAAGCAATCAGGAAGCTTATTCTGTTTTCATATTATCTTCAAATTCTGCCCCCATTTTCTAATAACTGTATCTTATCAAAATTGTCAGACCACATAGCCTTTTCATATTACACACTCTCTTCCTTATAATCATCTTCATTAATGCTAACACTAGTCCTTATGTCAGTATCACTCCTCCTATTATTCTGGTTGTCTGAAGTTTGTTCTCTCTCCCCAGGAAGTGTTTATACAAACATTATCACTCTAATTCTTTGTTGATACATTTGATTCTAGCCTTTATATGTGAAAGTCTGTTTGATTCAGTTTCTTTCTTTGATTCTTTGAGTATGTTCACTCCACTGTCTTCTATAAATTGAGAACTGAATTTTCTTTAGTTTTTTTTTGGTGGGGGAAAGGGAGTGGAATTCCAGACATTTTTTCCTTTAAATTCTAATAATTTTATTATGGCATTTTGCTCTGTAGTTTGAAACAACTTTTTTAAATTTTAGAACAGATTTCATTTATGTATTTTTCTAGCATTGTTTTGGATTTCTTCCTAGGAGACTCCTATTATGTGCATGTTGAATATTCTTTGCCTACCTTTTGTATCCGTCACTTTCAAATCTTTTCTTTCTTTCTTCTTATCTTTTTTTAAAGCCTAAAGCAGTCACAAACTGTTTTTCCTGAACCATCTGACAGCAATTTGCCTTCTTGATGTCTCATCACCTCTAAATACTTCAGTATTTCCTACAGATATTTTCCTATATAACTATAAAACCATCAAAATCAAATTAACATTAATACATTACTACCATCTAATGCTCAGATCCCAATGAAGAGTCACCAATAATGTTCTTTATAGAAAAAGGATGCAATTCAAAATCATTTGTTGCATTTAGTTATATCTTTTTAGTCTCTTTGAGTCACAGCAGTTTCTCAGTCTTTCCTTGACTCTGTGATCTTAATACTGTTAGAGATTACAAGCCAATTGTTTTATAGAACATTTCTCAATTTGGGTTTGCCTGAAGTTTCCATACAATTAAATTAAGGTTATCCAACTGTGGCAGGAATATCACAGATGTTATGTTCTACCCGATACAACTGTATCAGGTGGTACACAATTCTGATTTGTCCCATTACCAACGTTACTAACTTTAATCACTTGATTAAAGTTGTGTCTGCCAGGTTTCTCCACTGTAAAGTTACTTTTCCCTTTTGCAAATAAGTTACTGAAACTGTTTACAATTCTCCATTCTCATCGAACTTTCAACTAATTCACTTATTTATATTAGTAAAAACTCATTTCCTACTTTATTCAGTGGGTTATAATCTGCCATTATTATTACCAACTGAATGCTGAAATTGTTCCTGATTTGGCCAGTGAGAGTCCCTTGAAGTTAGATTCTGTGTCCATTTGCCATGTCTCCATCATTCCTTGAGTACTTTCTTGCTTTCTGGCAGAGGATATTACAGAGCAACCTAACATTTTCCTTGCCTGACTCCTGGGGAATCTGCCATTTGACAAAAAGGCCTTAGTAATTTCAGTGGGGAATAATATTTGCAAGGCAAGATCTGGATGCTAGGTGCTCACTGCTATTGGGGTGGCACTAGGCTCAAGCCCCCTCCATGGGCAGAGCCAGGGAAAATAACATACATACACACTGATATAGATATTTATGTCTACATCTATATCGGTGGAAAATCACCCCTTCAAACCAATTTCTTCAATTCTAATCCAGCATTATAGGATTCAAATTTAAGTTTTCTTCCTTTCCATATCTGTAACTCTCTTCTCAACAGTGAAAATTATGAATAACAATAACCTAACATATATATTAATTTTGTCAATCTCAATTTGATCAACCATCCACTTCCCTGACTGGGTGCTGAGCATTTCCATATGTGCTTTCCTCACCAGGCCTCAGGCTCTGACTCCTGAAACCAAGACATTACCCTGCATAGAAGCCATCCTCATGGGTAAGTCCAATAGGCCACCAAAGCTCTCCTAAACCTCACCAGCCCTGAGGTGTACATTAAACTATTTTGCTCTACTCTACCTAATGGCTTTAGGACTAAATTCATCAAGTTGTAGAAAGATAATAGCTACTTTTGCTTTAAAATTTTTTCTTCTTTTTCACCTTCTTGCTTTAAGGGAATAGCATGTCTCTTCTAGTTAAATTTAGTCTTTAAAACAATGTCTTTATTTCTAATAATTTTCTGAGTTCTATAAATTTATTGATGTTCTTCCACATATTCTACCATTTTTCTTTAACTTGTTTTGAAATATTAATTTTAGTTTATATTAGTTTCATAAACTATGTCTTTCTGGTACAGTTTTAGTCTGTGGAGATATTACTCTAATCCTTATTTTCACTTTTCAAATAGGTTTCCATGGGATTTAATCATGATCTTTTCCTATTGCTCATTTTTATATGAAATTAGTTTTCCCCAACTTTTACACAGAAGTTACGAGTCAAGATAGGTTTTCTAACTTCACGGCTCTAGATCTCTCTATTTGTTGTTGCTTTCACGTGCTTAAAGACACGATCTCGGACTGTGAGATTTCCTGAAGCTACTCACCCCCGCTAATCTGGTCCTTCTATTTTGAAACTTTGGCCCTATTATCCCTATCCTATTCTATTTGGGTTTTATTCCCAGCAGTTCTTTCATAGTGTGGGGCTTTAAACGGAAAGGGAGTTAGAGCTGGTGAACTGTGTCATAGGGTCCAGACTGCTCTAGACCCTTCATTTCTTACTGTAGATTCCTTGCACTCAACATGCAGGAATCTACAGCTATACAAAAACTCTTATAGTTCACCTGGTGTTCTCAAATTGTCCTACTGCATTTTCTCGTGAGTACTGGTTAGCACTGGGCTTCTCCTGTTGTGTCCCCTTGCATAGATGCTGATATCAGATGGTCTTGTAGCTGATACCTTGTTTACATCAGCTTATATTTGGGGTCCATAGGGTATCTTTCACCTTTTCATCTAGTTTTATTGTACATTTTAAACAAATTTTGGTTTTGCTTTCCTTATTTTTTTTTTTTTTTTTGAGGGAGTGGAGTTCTGGGCAATTCAGCTTTAAATTTACTATCTCTTTTTGTATTTTCTATTATCTCACTGGTTTATGTTTCCATGAATTTACTTCCTAGAAAACAACTAGGAAGTGATGACTTTCCAACATTTATTACCTTTGTTATTTAATATTTTACTATTTTAAGTATAATTTATGTGTACATTTGTATAATTTTATTTTTAATAAAGGCTATGTTTTAGTTTGCAAAATTTCTGAAAATTTAACTGGCTCTCCAAAGCCAGTACACCTCTGCTCTTGAAACAAAAGATACTTCTGTGCTTCCTTAGCCCTGAGTTCCTAGTTTCCCTTCACTTTTTGTCTGTTAATTCCGTACTGCCTTAACAGCTCTGCAATGCTTTTTAAATAAGAGGTTTATTACATTTCATGTAGCATTATTAGCTTTTAGCAATTTTGCTGATCTGATAATAGAAGTCCTAGTGGTTTAAAATAGTCTACATTTTAGAAATTTAAAAACTTTCTGTAAAAAGAACACATTACTTTTTAGAGCAACGCAGAAAAATATTCTTTAATAACTAAGTTACTACAAAGCAGTTAACATAGTCTCAGATATTAAACATTTAAGATACTGAAGAGCTAAGTCAATTTCCAATAATTTCTTAAATTTGTGATTTATTTAGTTTACTGTATTCACATCCTCATATTTACAGTCTTTGCTTAGCCTTTTTTTTCCCTCCCAAGGCAGTCTCACTCTTTTGCTCAGGCTGGAGAGCAGTGGTATGATTTTGGCTTACTGCAGCCTCTACCTCCCTAGTTCAAGTGATTCCTGTGCCTCAGCCTCCCCAGTAGCTGGGATGACAGACATGTACCACCACACCCAGCTAATTTTCTTTTGTATTTTTATGAGACAGAGTTTCATCATGTTGGCCAGGTGGTCTTGAACTCCTGGTTTCAAGGGAACTGCCCACCTTGGCCTCCCAAAGTGCTGGGATTACAGGCTTGAGCCATTGTGCCTGGCCAAGTCTCTGCCTTACTCTTAACAATTCCCACAGCCACCTTTCTATATGTTCAAAACATACTTCAACATTGTTTCAAATCAATTGATACTTTTAGTCCTATTAATCTCCCCGACCCCCCCCCCTTTTTTTTTTTTTTTTTTTTTGAGATAAAGTTTTGCTCTTGCTGCCCAGGCTGGAGTGCAGTAGTATGATCTCAGTTCACTGCAACTTCCACCTCCCAGGTTCAAGCGATTCTCTGCCTCAGCCTACCGAGTAGCTGAGATTACAGGTGCCTACCACCATGCCTGGCTAATTTTTGTATTTTTAGTCAAGACGGGGTTTCACCATGTTGGCCAGGCTATAGTCTCAAACTCCTGACCTTGTGATCTGCAGACCTCGTGATCTGCCCACCTCGGTCTCCCAAAGTGCTGAGATTATAGGTGTGAGCCACTGCACCCGGCCTTATCTCCATATTTTACCCATCCTGTGTCTATTTTTTAAAATACTCCCACCAACATATTTTTTTATCTTTTTTTTTAAGATTTTTTTTTTTTTTGAGACAGGGTCTTGCTCTGTCATCCAGGCTGGAGTGCAGTATCATGATTATGGCCCACAGTAGCTTTGACCTCCTGGGCTCAAGCAATCTTCCTACATTAGCCTCTCAAGTAGCTGAGCCTATAGGCACACACCACTATGAGCTCATTTTTAAAAATTATTTGTAGTGACAGGGTGTCCTATGTTACCCACGGGTTCTTGAACTCTTAGGCTCAAGTGATCCTCCTGCCTTGGCCTCCTAAAGTGCTGGGATTACAGGCTTTAACCACCACACCAATTTTCTTATATTTTTATTCCGACAGAAGAGTTTCATCCCTTTTTTCGGTTAAGTCATTTACATCTCTCTCCTAGACATCACATCAAAACTCAGCAAAGCTATAATTTTACATAAGACATTTTCTCCATTCAACATCTCAAAAATTCCTATATCAAACCATATTTCTTGTCATAAAACATATTAGGGAATATCTGAACTGCTGGCTACAAGTTAATTAATATGTGTACGCCTATACAAGGAGAGAGATTTAAAAGCTGATTTTTTTCATCTGATTTCCCCTTTCAAATTTTAACCTTTGTTTTCACCCCCACACTAGAAGTAAAAAGATGGAGGAAAGCGAAGAAGGGGTACGGGGGAAACTGGACTTCCTCAATCTCTTCTTAACAAGTAATCCCTATAAAGAAAAACATTCATTTATAACTATAATTAAAATATATTAATTAAATACAGATCTTAAACCCAAGAGAAACAACTTTCAGAGAATGGATACTATAATTACCCTAGAAAGGAAAAACGGAAATTTTTAAGAAGGCAAGTTAGTTGTTTTAAGTACAGTAGCTCTCTAGTATATTCAGAGGATTAGTTCCAGAACTCCATGTATACCAAAATCCATGCATATTCAAGTCTAACAGTAGGCCTTGTGGAGTCTGACAATACAAAAAGTTAGCCCTTCATATAGGAAGGCATATGGCATTTCTGATCCCAGTTTGGTTGAACAGCACATGCATGTAAGTGGATACTCGCAGTTCAAACCTGTGTTGTTCAAGGGTCAACTATAGCACAGGAGTGTAGAAACATATAGCAAGGAAAGTGGGAAAGTAGGAACACATGTTGATTACCTATCTACTACTGAAAATGGTGATAAGAAACGACAAATGCCTGCAAATAAATGCCACTAGTCCAATGTAATCTCCCCAGATTGTCTCCACCTCTTCTCTCTTTGATTGGTATAAGAATAATGAAAATAAAGTCAGGAGACTGGGTGTAAGAAATCTACCTCTGTAACTCAAGATTTAAATAAAAGCTTTGAAGCTCAGAAAAGTTAAGTAACTACGGCCCAACCTTTCTAGACTTCAGTCACTTGCAAAATAGGGATTATAATACCAAACAGTTTTTTCCTTGTGAAAATAAAATAAAATACCTCAAAATTTAAGACCTAACCAATGGGAAAGAGAAAATAAGTTTAACTTATATACTGAGTTTAATTCTTTCCACTTTATTTCTTTTATAGTATTATTACAATAGAATCAATGTTTTCTGAACAAAAGATTGAGATTTAAGGTCTGAAAGTTGGCCTGGTACTCTTCAGGAACAATAAGATTAAATATATGAGGTTAGAGATTCCCAGAGTTTAGTGTGTAGTTGAAAGAATAAGAACAGTGTATGGAGACCCACCCAGAACCCCAGACTTGCCACAAAGATTATTTAAGCTGAAAATATGTGAGATTCAACAGATGCAGGGAAAAAAAAAAAAAAAAAAAGCCTTCTTGGAGTTTCTCTAATCTGACCAAAAGGTGTAACTTCTGAGAAATGATGTTACCATAAATACCCTCTCTGAGGAGCCAGATGGCCCTGAAGAATGGAAAGACCACTCATACCAGTTTAGACAAATGTTATCGCCAACCTTATCCCCCATTTCTTCTCCTAAAGAAATGTGTTTTTCCTAAAGAAATGTGTCTTTCCTAAAGAAATGTGTTTTTCCAATAAAAGCTGTTTCTCGCTGCTTCCTTTTCCCTACTAAATTAGGTACACAAGCCTTTAACCTTATCCACAAGCTAGCTACAGTATTTCTTTTGTTGCCTCCTGCATCCATATGAAAGAAACCTTTTTTTTTTCATGTTAATCTGTCAGTTTAATTTACAGGCCCATTACTGAACATACAAGGGTGGAGGAAAAGATTTTCTTCCCTTAAAAGGGGCTAGAAGAAATCTTAACCATTTAAGAGTCATGTAACCAGCAAATTAGTCTCTTTATGGCAGAGCTTATTCAACTATAACATAAAATGGGGATAAGAGTGCTTATAGAATTATCTTGGGAATTAAAGGAGTTAATAAACATAATAT
Organism: Cacajao melanocephalus; assembly: GCA_963573385.1. Classification (NCBI taxonomy): domain Eukaryota; kingdom Metazoa; phylum Chordata; class Mammalia; order Primates; family Pitheciidae; genus Cacajao; species Cacajao melanocephalus. Next base: position 26,305 of record CAUYLG010014999.1, on the reverse strand, counting down.
GGTTAGTACCATGCATGGCATACAGTTTTATCATTATACTCTATCACAAGAGATTCTTAAACTATAGACTAGAAGTACCTGTTAAAATTTTGTAATGTCTGGATATGGAGTCCAAAACGAGCACTGTATCACATTTCCAGTTCCCATGTTTAATTCCTTTCTTTTTTAAAAATTTTTATTTTGAGACGGGGTCTCACTCTGTTGCCAAGGCTGGAGTGCAGTGGTGCGATCACAGCAATTCTCTTGTCTCAACTGGGACTATGGGTGCGCACTACCATGCCTGGCTAATTGAAAAACTTTTTAAAAAGTTTTGGTAGAGATGAGATCTTGCTATGTTGCCCAGGCTGGTTTCGAACTCCTCAGCTCAAGTAATCCTCCTCTCTAGGCCTCCCAAAGTGCTGGGATTATAAATGTGAGCCACCGCGTCCAGCTGATTTCTGATAATGATTCTTCAAAATGATTAACACAATAGAGGCCCCCCCAAAACGAATTATTCCTTGTCTTTGGAATTAATAAAACTGACAGGAGTTGGAAGATAATGTTCCTTCAACTATCTTGTGGAGATTATTTTTCCTCATATTTAGAATCTAAGTCAAGAAAGTTCAAAGTATACAAGCTGAAAAACCCCTAACAGTACTTTTATGGAAGACTAATAGACAAGCCATAAATCCTAAAAGATAAAAAACTTAATTCTACCAAAAGCTTACCTTTGTCTCTTTGATAATATAAGATTATCAATAAAGCAGAGAATCCCAAGCCTTTAGGAAAGACACTAACTGCAAGATGAGGATTATCAGAGTATCAAGTGACTCCTTTTGTACTTCTTAAAACAGTCAGCTGAGGAAGAAAATTTGACTCTTCAGCTTCTATCCTTGGCCCTCACAGTACTTACACTTTGATAATCTAAAATGTTTTTTTTTAATGTGCTGTACAACAAAAATACATGTTAAAAATATGTAATATTAAAACAAAATATGAAGCTGTAGTGTCACTGAATAAGCAGATACAGGTGAGCAGCAATACAGCAAGAAGGACAGGCAAATTTTTAAAGTACCCAAAACATACTTTAAAATTTTAACTCTCCTATCTTTGGTCTTCTGTTATTCTTCACCTATGATGTCATTTTTTTCTCTCTGTCCATCTAAATCCTATTCATTCTTTAGGTTCCCAGTTAAACTTCAATCCCACTTTACGGTAACTTTTACCATGCCAGGCAATATAATCTCCCTCCTTTTAAATTTCTAAGGCAATGCCTGTCTTCTATGCACTGCTGGTACTTACTTAGTCTTCATTAGGCAACAGTACCATAGCCGTGGTAAAAGAATACAGCATACATCACTTCTCCAGACTAAGCACTCATCAAGGTATTCCCAGTGAAAACTATCTAGACTTTGAAGGCAACAGACCTAGGTATGAATCTTAGCTATTACTAGCTTTGTTATCTGAGTCTACTTCATCATCTGTAAATAGGGATATTGCTACCTATTTTATGAGGATACAGCAAGCCTTACACAATAAATAAGACACCTAAATAAACATATAACTATAAACTGTGTAACTGTTATAAAGTGAAAACATCAGTGCTATGAGAAGGAACTAGCTGATATGGTTTGGCTGTGTCCCCACCCAAATCTCATCTTGAATTGTAGTTCCCATAATCCCCACACATCGTGGGAGGGTCATAACGGGAGGTAATGAATCATAAGGGTGGATTCTCCCATGCTATTCTATTGATAGTAAGTTCTCATGAGATCTGATGGCTTGATAAGGGCTTCCCCCTTTGCTTGGTTCTTATTCTTCTCTCTCCTGCTGTCTTATGAAGGACATGTTTACTTTCCCTTCCGCCATGGTTATAAGTTTCCTGAGGCTTCCCAAGCACTGTGGAACTGTGAATCAATTAAACCTCTTTCCTTTATAAATTACCCAGTCTCAGGTACATCCTTATAAAAGCATGAGAACAGGACTAATAGACTAGCCACTGAAAGAACAGAGAAAAAGAATATTCTAAGAAAGAAGAGAATGAACAGAGAATTAGGAAAGAATCTGGTACAGTCAAGGGTCTGAAAAAAGGCCTATATGGTTAGAGCTTAAGGAGCAAAGCAAAGAGTGGAGGGCATGATGTAAAATCATGTGTGCTGTGCTGTGACAATTACAAAAAACCTTGCAGGCCTATTAAAGGATTTAGATTTTATTAAGAGTATAATGGGTACTGTTTTAAATGGGGAATGCTTCAACCCAATCTTTGTATTTAAAAAGATCATTTTGGCTGAGGAACAGGGAATGGATTGGAGAAAATTATGAAAGAAGTTAGGAGACCTGTTAGAGGATATTACAGTAATTCAGGCAAGGGATGATGGTGGCTTTGGTTAGACTAGCGGCTGTGACTGGGACGTTGTGAATGCGGAGGGAGTCAAAAGCATGATTCCTGAACTTCTGGCTTAAGCATGAATGGAGATGCCATTTATTGAAATAGTAAAAAAAAAAATTAAATGTCATAAATGTTAAATTTGAAACATTATCACTGAGAAATATAGCTGAAGAAATCAAATAGGACACGTAAGTGTGGTGTTCAGGAGATGTCTGGAAGTAAGACACATACATGAGAGTAAACAACATAAAGGTCTAACCCTTGAAACAAACGATATCTACTAAACAGTAGCTATTTGAATAATCAAAGAATGCAATTCACTTTGATACAAAAATGGGTTCATATATACTAGAATAGGTGAAAGTATTGAATACAACTAAAGAAAAAGAGTATCATCTGGAAAGGCTCATACAAAAGAAAAGTACAGAAATCACAAAAAGAAGCAAAAAAGAAAGAATAAAGAAGGAAAGACCAAACAATACAAACACATTAGAAGATAGTCTGGGAGGGAAATTCCTGGGCCCATTCAATTACTAACCTAGGATAAGAGTAGCCCATCCTCGTTAACTATCAGTGGAAAGTATATCTAGTGCATATATGGATAAATTAAGCTTATTTAAGGGTCACTATAAAAATGGCAAAAATTAATATACATACATATATTTTGAGACAGGGTCTCCCTGCTGCCCAGGCTGGAGTGCAGTGGCATGATCACGGCTCACTGCAACCCCAACCTCCTGGGCTCAAGTGATCCTCCTGCCTCAGCTTCCTGTGTAGCTGGGACCACAGGAATATTCCACCATGCCTGGCTAATTTTTAATTTTTTTTGTAGAGATGGGGTCTCACTTTGTTGTTCAGGCTGGTGCTGAAGTCCGGAGCTCAAGCAATCCTCCTGCCTCAGCCTCCCAAAGTGCTGGGATTACAAGTGAATTAACTATTTTTGTTCTGTTCTATACTCACTAAGCATTAGAGTAGTCCTTCCTTTCCTATCAACCAACTTTCATGCCTGTATCATGACTTGATATTTTTGCCTCGGTCCCCAAAAATTCTTTCTTAACATTAACAAGAATATGTTTGAATTTTGGCCATTCTGAGTCAATTTTCCCTATATTATGCTGTACCCTTTTAACATAAAAATTGATTTCTTTTAACTTCAAGAAAGTTTTCTTGAATTGTAAGTTAAGACATTCATTCTTTTCCTTAAAATTATTTTTCAGAAAGTCTATTTATATATATATATATAGAGAGAGAGAGAGAGAGAGAGAGAGAGAGAATGGAAAGTAATTACCTATTTCTATTGCTAACATTTTCTTTCTAATCTTCTCAGACTCACTATTTCTGTTCCATTTTGTTTACTTTTTCTATTTTACCTTCTAATGTCTCCTGCTGAGTTTTCTGCAGTGACTCTGTGTTTGTGGTCTAATTTCACTACCTTGTTTGCTTTCTTCTCTCCTAGGTTCTGTCAGCTCAAAGTTAATTTCTTTTGGTTACTGACTCATCTTTTCCTATAGTTCTTCTATTTCTACTTTGTGGTCTTCTTTCAAAGTGAATGCATGAATTGCAAAACATTAAGGTTAAATTTTCATCTGATTTGTGTTAATGTTTTCATGTTGTGTATACGTGTAGCTAATCTGTTACTAAGCTTTGATGCTTTTCCCCACCCCTTATCTTTGTATGAATGTAAGGCAACTTTTAAATTACTTATTATTGGCGTTGGGAGCAGTGGCTCATGCCTGTAATCCCAGCACTTTGGGAGGCCAAAGCAGGCGGATCACCTGAGGTCAGGAGACTAGCCTGGCTAACATGGTGAAACCCTGTCTCTATTCAAAATACAAAAATAAGCCGGGTGTGGTGGCAGGTGCCTGTAATCCCAGCTACTCGGGAGGCTGAGGCAGGAGAATTGCTTGAACCTGGAAGGCGGAGGTTACAGTGAGCTATCGTGCCACTGCACTTCAGCCTGGGCGACAGAGTGAAGCTCTATCTCAAAACAAAAACAAAAACAAAACTACTGATTACTTTGCTAGATTTTGTTAGACTAGCTATTTACAGAAAGTCTAGGGGTGCAGGAAAGATGGATGCATAGCAAATTTTTACAGGTTTTAAAACCCAAATACCGTCACATTATCTGATCTAAAGAGACAGGCTGCTTTATCCAAATATGGGTCCTCTGCTTTCCTAAACCAAACCACATGAGTGGCTTCTGCTCCAGCCTGCTCACCCCACTTCCCATGAGGCTTGCAATAAAAAACAAAGGCTCACGTTTTTATACTTCAGAAATGAGCCCCTCACCTTTAAGAGGTGCAATTTTATATCATATCCTAAAATTTTGCCACCAGAAAGCATTCTTAACATTCCATATTTTAACTCTTCCCCTCTTTCCATGTGGCTTCTGCAAGATCTCAGCTGCTTAAGGAGTCTTTACCTATACTTGGTTGTCCTGGTATTATACCTATCTTCTTAGTTTTAGTTAATATGAAGTGAAGTTGTATGGGTAGGAGCATGTGTGTATGTTTCATTTTTCTTACTGCTTTTGTGTGTTTTCTGGGGAAGTTAAGGAGCAGATATTAAATTACACTTAATTATATCTAAAAAGTTTATATTCCTTATAAACATATAAATGAGAGCCTGTCTATAATACTAAAGAACCAGTGCCTGTAACTTGGCTTCCATAGTGTACCCACTGGATGGCAGTGTGTTGGCCAGAAGATAAAAGTATGTGGGGTCCCACTGGCAGACTTGTTTCTCACAAAAATTAATGAATTGACATTCTGACTTCATATGTTAGTCCCTATTTGTTTGGTTGATGTGAATTAATACTTGGAATTTACTCCCAATTAAACAATTTTCCCTTGTTTAGTTACTGAGCCTAAAAGGCTAAGGTTTTACTAGATTGACAGAAACTCCTATACTTAAGAAATACCAAGCAATGCTCAACATGCTACTTTGATCAGCTAAAAGACATACGAGATTAAAAAAATAAATTCTACTCCAAAAAAGAATAATAAATGTAATTAGTTGCTAAATTACAGAATTATTCATCTAGCTCCTTTACTTACATCATTTTTTCCTTCTTCATCATGCTGTTTATGAGCATCAACAAATATGCTATGAATTCTTTTGAGTATTTAAGCTTTTTAAATTCCACTGAGGTTTGCTTGGAGATGTAGTTATGTTGATGTACACTAGAGTCTTACATATGTTTAATATGGCATGATCTCAAGTTTTCCATTCCCACCTTTTTCCCCTAGGAACTTAATAAGGTCACATCAATGATACTTTACTACCTAGATACACATTATACCCCAAACTTAGCATTCTCTTTATTTTAAATAGTAGTAACAGCTATTAGAAACATGCCTTAAATCTTGATATTAATAATTATAACTTAATTCAAAAGCTAGAAAAAAGCTGGGTGACCTAAATTGTTTTGGGCATTATTACCCTCTCTGCTTAATGGTTTTTATTATTTTTTTCAGATCAATAAAGTAGTAAAAGGGACATTAAAAGGTATAACAACTTCAGTTACAGAACAGATTAAAAAAAATAAACAGTCAAATTAACCCATATAATGGTGTAATGCTCAAAAGAACTTGTAGATACCAGTTCCCACATCATTAAAAAATACTTTTCATCTGGAAAAGGAATTAGGTTCAGACTAAACAAATACTAGATTAACAAATCGGAAAAAAGCACAAAAAAGGAAGTTAAGCTTGGAAGTTAAACATTATTTAAGGGGAATAATTTTAAAAACTAAAATAAGAGTAACTATAGACAGTAAGAATTTTATTACCTTCAGGTCGATATTGTGCAACAATTGTGACAGCTTGGCCAGCATTTTTCAATGCTGCTGCTGCCTGCTCATGACTGGCAGCTCTCAGGTCAACACTGTTTACCTGTAAATGGAACCAAATCTTAATTTGGGAGAAAATAATCACTTTGATTAGAAATCACAATAGCCTATTCTTGAGTAGGTATATATGAAAAAATTAGTTGCAATAACTTGACCACTAAAATGTTTCTTATTCTGATTAAAAATATACTGTATAGTAAAACAAAAATTATCATTCATACCGCTAAAATGTTTCTTTCTTATTCTGATTTATTAAAAATATACTGTATAGTAAAACAAAATATTATCATTCAAAGCAATTTTATTTACTAAAACCACTTCGCTTAGTCAAGTGAGCAAAGTCAAAACACTTCTCCCTCAGAAGGCTGGGTATCAATCCATCAAGAAATGTACCTTAGTTTGAGAACCTGAAAAATCAAGTAGCATCATTTTGCACACTTTGTTTTACTAGAAACTCAAGCAGTGGGAGGGAAATTCATTTTGCTTGTAGCATCCATTCACCTCCTGCCACATTCTCACCACTATTGCTCAACTCAGTTCCAATTATTTTTCTTCCATTCTTTGGAAGAAAACTAAACTAAAAACTAAAGCTTCCATTCTTTCAGTATAATAGGAAAGCTATTATTTAGAAATATTAAAATAGCTCAGATTTCAAGGACTGATTTGATTAGAATGTTAATTATATGAACCAGGAATTATTTTTTGAATGAAGTTTCCTTGGGTGAAATAATTATCCAGTTCTACCAGTAGGTGACCAATCCTACTCCAGAAGAAGGGGCAACTTAATTCTTGTTTCTGCAAGGTTGCCAATACTTTGTGCATACACACACACACACACACACACACACACACAATATATATATATTGTGTGTGTGTGTGTGTATGTATATCTATATCTATACCTGTATCTATATCTATATCTATATATATGGTACACTATCTTAAGAGATTGTTCCTTTTTCACAATAAGACAAACTTAAGAGAACATTAATGGAAGCATTATACTTGAATGTAATAAACTTTAAATACTGAATTAAAAAAAAGTTGAGAACTACCAATGAATAGAATACAGCCATGTTCAGGACCTTCACTGAAAATTTTTGGAAAGGAATGATCATCATGCAATTTTTATATAAAAACTTGTTTTGTTGAGATATAATCTAAAATCTGTTAAAGATCACATATCACTTTTAAAAAATTTGACTATGAGCCCAGAAATTCCTGGGATCATAAATATACATAAAGAACATTTTAACCACATAAAGATCTGGTGTTTTATATTATCTAAAAAGAAACCATTAGGCAACTAAATTAAAATACGTGCCCCTTGAGGCTGAGCATGGTGGCTTACACCTGTTATCTCAGCACTTTGGAAGCTAAGGTGGGTGGGTCACTTGATGCCAGGAGTTCGAGACCAGACTGGCCAACATGGTAAACACCTGTTCTACTAAAAATACAAAAATTAGCCAGGTGTGGTGGTGTGCTTGTAGTCCCAGCTACTCATGAGGCTGAGCCATGAGAATCACTTGAACCCAGGAGGCGGAGGCTACAGTGAGCTGAGATCGCACCATTGCAAGCCTGGGTGACAGAGAGAGACTCTGTCTCAAACCAGCACCACCACCAACCACCCCACCAACCCTTGAATGAAAACCGAGATCTGAAAACTCTAATCTAAACAAATGTAACAATGTGGTAATTAGATAATATTTCCTGCTGACGATGGCCATATAGAACTCAATACAATGTATACATAATTCTACTTAGTGCATAAAGAAAATCCTCCTAGTTCCTGGGAGAACAAACCAGGCAAGAAATACAAAGAAAAATAAATGTTCACAGATTATTGTAGAAAAGATGAAAAATCTTAATGAATTATTTTTGTGCACCAAACCCGCTTAAGAGTTAATTTGTTGAATGAAACTACATATTAAAGACTTTCCAGACTATCATTGAATATTTCAATTGAAGATACATTATTAAGCATATTTTAGAAGAAATTCCGGTACTGAGAAACATATTTGTATAAATGGCCTTATAGTCATTTTTTTTTCATTTGCACCAGCATTTTTGAAAACTGAGAAATAATTCACATACCATAGAATTCACATTTTTAAAGCATATAGTTTAGTGGTTTTTAGTACATTCGTAAGGTTGTGCAACCATCATTACCACCTAATTCCAAAATATTTTCATCACCCCAGAAAGAAACTCTGTATCCACTGATAGTCACTCCTGTGTCTCCTCTTCATCCTTGGCAACTATGAATCTACTTTCTGACTGTACGAATTTACCTATTCCATAGATTTCAAATAAATGGGATATATAATATGCAGCCAACTGTGCTTGGCTTCTTTCACTTAACATATTTTCAAGGTTCATCCTCGGAGCATGTATCAGTACTGCATTCCTTAGTATGGCCAAAAAATGCTCCACTACAATCCATTAAAAATGGATATATCACTTTTGCTTATCTACTTCCTTAAATTTATACTTAAGTATTTTATTCTTTTTGATACTATTATAAATGTTTTCTTTCTCTATCCTGTAACTTTACTGAACTTGTTTATTAGCTTGATAGTCCTTCTTAAGATTTTCTCTATACAAGATTACGTCATCTGCAAATAGTTTTCTTGCTTGTTATTCTGGTAGCCTTTTCTTCTTTTAAATCTTGCCTAATTCCTAGAACCTCCAGGACAATGTTGAATAGAAGTAGGAACAGCAGATACCTTTGTCTTGTTCCTGATTTTAAAGGGAAAGCTTTCAGTCTCTCACCATTTAGTATGACGTCAGCTATCAGGTTTCTGGAGATACCCTTTATCATGAAGTTTGCTTTTATTCCTAGTTTATTCAGTATTTTTATCATGAAAACCTGCTGGTTTATGACAATTGCTTTTTCTGTGTCTACTGAGATATCATGTGCTTTATGTCCTTTATTAAGATGGTGTCTTACTTTGATTGGTAAGTATGTTTCTATGTTAAATAACATAGAAACATTTTTCTATGTTGAATTAACCATGCATTCCTTAAATAAATTCCATTTGGTTATGGAATCTCATCCCTTTTCATGCTGCTGGATCCAGGTTATTTTGTTGCTTTTTATATCTATATTCACATGAGATACTGACTTGTAATTTTTTCTTCTTGTGATATCTTTGGTTCAGTATAAGGATAATACTGGCATTCACACAGAATGAACTGGAAAGCATTCCTCATGCTTTTTCCTTTTTGGGGAAGAGTTTGTGAATGACTGGTGTTAACTCTTAAAATGTTTGGCAGAATGTACTAGTGCAGCTATCTGGTCTGAGATTTTTGTGTTTTGGAAGTTTTTGATTACTAATTCAATATTCTTACTTGTTATACATTTTTAAAAATTTTCTATTCTTGAGTTAGTTTCAATAGCTTATGTCTTTCTAGAAATGTATTGGTAATTATAGAGTATACAACTATAAAATACATATATGACTATATAATAATATATATATTATAGATGTTGTTTGCCTTTAGTAATAATTTTTTCTTAAAGTATACTTGATATAAGTATAGCCACACTAGGTATCTTTCGACTACCTTTGTGTAATGTATCTTTTCCACCCTTTTACTTTCAACCTTTTTGTGTCTTTGAGTCTAAAGTGTCTCTCTTGTAGACCCTGCAAAGTTGGATTCTGTTTTTCAATCTAGTCTATCAACGTTTTTGCCTTTTAACAGGGGTGCTTAATCCATTTATATTTAACGTAATTACTGATAATGTAGAATTTACTTCAATTAGCTGTGTTCTATGTCTTGTGTTTTTCTATTTCTAAATGACTACATTATTTTTACATTGCATAGATATTTCCTAGTGTATCATTTTAATTCCCATGTCATTTCTTTTACTACATATACTTTTTAGTAATTTTCTTAGTGGTTATCTTGGATTACAAGTAAAAATTTAAAGCCAGATGGGTGGTGGCTCTCGACCATAATCCCAGTGACTCAGGTGGCTCAGCAAGAGGACTGAAGCAGGAGCATCACTTGAGTACAAGTTTGAGGCCTGGCTGGGCAACATAGTGAGACCCTCATCTCTAAAAAAATACAGAAAAAAATTTAGCTGGGTGTGGTGGTGCATACCTGCAGTCCCAGCTACTCAGGAGGCTGAGGCAGCTGGATTGCCTGAGTGAATGAGTTTGAGGCTGCAGTGAGCTATGACTGTGCCACTGCACTGCAGAGTGGGTGACAGAGTGAGATGCTACCTCTAAAAATAAACAAACAAACATTTTATACGAACCTAGTTTCTTTACCCCCTTTGTGGTGGTGGTGTCATGTTAATTATATCTTTATACAATGTGTGCACATCTTATTTGTAATTACTGCTTTATTCAGTTGTTTTTAAAATCAAGTTGAAAAAAAAGAGCTACATATAAAATAATACCTTATGTTGTTTTATATTTACCTATGTAGTTGCCTTCACTTAGGCTCTTTATTTCTTCACATAGATTTGAGTTAGTCTCTAGTTTTCTTTCATTTTAGTCTGCAGGATTCTCTTTAGTATTTCCTATAGGGCAGGTTCTGAGAGATGAACTCTTTCAGCTTTTGTGTATATGGAAATGCCCTGATTTCTCATTTATTTTCAAAGACAGTTTTGTTGGATATAGAGTTATAGTCAACAGTTTTTTTCTTTTCAGAATTTTGAATATGTTATTTCACTGCTTTCTGATCTCCATGGTTTCCGATGAGAAATCAGCCATTAATCTTATTGAGGATGATGAGTCATTTCCTTTTGCTACTTTCAAGATTCTGCCTTCGGCTTTAGACGGTTTGATTGTAATGTGTCTACATTGTAGACCTCTTTAATTCAACTTGGAGTTCATTGAGCTTCTTGGATTAATGGTTTTCATCAAATTTTAGAAGTTTGAGGCCAGTATTTACTGAAATATTCTTTCTTCCATTCTCTCTCTTTCCCATCTTTCATGCACTCCCATTACGTTGGTACACTTGATAATATCCCATAGGTCTCCGAAGCTGTTATTTTTTTTTTTCATTCTTTTTTGTTACTGTTCAGTTCTTCAGCATCAAAATCTCAATTCATCCATCTTCAAGTTTGTTGATTCTTTCTTCTGCCAGCTCAAATCTGTTGGTGACTCGTCTAGAGAATTTTTAATTTACTGCACTTTTCAACTCCAGAATTTCTATTTGGTTCTTACTGATAATTTTAACGCTTTACTGGTATTTTTTACTTGGTGAGATACTATTCCTTTACTCTCAGTCTAAAGGATGGGTTTCTTTTATTCTTTGAACATATTTACAAGAGCTGGTTTAATGTCTTTATCTAGTATGTCCATGTCTGAGCTTCCCTAGGGACAATTTTCATTGATTGCATTTTTCTTCTGTATATGGGCCATACTTTTCCTTCTGCTTGCCTCAAAATTTTATGTTGAAAAATTAAAATAAATATAATATAGCAACTCTGGATATCAGACCTGTTCTCCTATCGGGGTTTGCCATTGTTGTATTTTAGTGGCTTTTCTTAATGTTATAAAGTCTGTATTCTTTGTTGTGTCTGGCCACTGAAGTCTCTGTCTAGTTAGCTTAATGACAGAACAGATATTTCCTCAAATTCCTGAAACTTCTAAGTCTTCCACTCTTTTCCAAGGGCTATGTGTGCATGTTGGGGGCCCCCCTTTAACACTCAGATAAGCAGTTAACAACTGCCTTAAATCCTGCTTGCACAGAAGCTCATGATCAGCTAGAGGTGAGAGTTTTAAGGCCCTTTCTGGTCTTTTCTGAGCGTGTGCACAGCCCTGAACATGTGTGTGGTCTTCTGGTTCCAAGGAATACAGTGGAGATTTTCAAAGGCCTTATTAAGAATTCCTTTGTCCAATTTTCCTTTTAAGTTTTTTGATCAGTCTACTATTCCCTAGCGCTTTCAGGGCATTTCCCTAGAGCAGCTCAGTAAGCATTAAAATTTTAAGGTTACTGAGCATACTGCTAAACATAATGTATTTAACCGCACTCACATTGGAGTGAGCTACTGCCCTGAGACTTTCAGTTTTAAAATTGACGGTTTAAAACCAAAGGGTTTCCAGACCCGGGGCATTCAGTTCTCAAACCATGAATGTTCTGGGTGAATTAGGTTGAGTTGGTTCGTTTACACACTTTAGCAGTGTGTCAATGACCTATATAAAGCGGTTCCAAATGAACAACTTAAAAATGTCTATTACTGAACTCTAGGCTAAATGGAAATTTATTTTGACACAAAGTATGAAGTGAGGCTCTAAGCTAATTTTATTTCCCTAAATAACTAGGTAATTTGTTCAACAGTATTTATCTTTTAAGTCCATTCCTTGCTACTAACTTTACCTTATCATACTATAACTTACTTTAAGAAATTACAGTGTGTTTTACAAACAATAAAATGTGGAAATTTGAACAGCTCAGCTGAAAGGATTTTGCTAACTGTGTAAGTCATGAAACCATTACCCAAAACAAGACATGTATCTTTTCCATTGATGTTCAACTGTGCAACTTTATAGTCAGTCCCAATCACTGGCAACTACTTTCTGACTTATAGCACCACAAATTAGTGTTAGCTGCTCATGATTATCATGTAACTGGAATTAAAGAGTATGTATTTTTGTTTATCTGTTTTGCTCAACATATTTGTTTTGTGTTTTAGTAGTTGTTCACTTTTATTGCTGAGTAGTAGTATATTGTGTAAACATGCCACAATTTATTTAGCAATTTTCCTGCTGATGGAAACTTGGGTTATTTCAAGATCTAGATTATTATGAATAAGGCTGTTAAAAATGTTTTTGTCAAAGTGTTTTTGTCGATCTATGCTTTCATTTGTCCCGGGTAAAACCTAGGTGATAAGGTTAGTTGTATGTCTAACTTCTTAAAAATCTTCCTAAAAGGTCCTGTAGTGATATACCATTTTACATGTCCACAAGTAGTGAATGAGGGCTGCAGTTGTTCCATATCCTCATCAATGAATGTTGTTATTTTTTCTTTTGTCGTTCAGCTAAGTGGGATATAGTATTTCATTATGACTTTAAGAATACCTATTTTTACCTAGGCATAATTAATCTTTTTTCATGTATAGTTAAGTTTTGGCAAATGTGAATTTCATGCAGCCACCCACAATCAAGGTATGGAAGAATTACATCACTCTTATCCAAATCCCTACAAACCTCTTTATTCATTGTGGTTTTTACACTTCTCTGATGCGTAAGTTAAGCACCTTTTCACGTGCTTATTGGCCATTCACATACCTTTTTTGATGTATCTGCTCTAGTCTTTTGTGCATTTTTAATTGGGTCACTCCTTTTTTTTAATCGTTGATTTATAGGAGATATTTATATATTCTAGATACAAGTAGCATGTCATATATGTGCTGAGAATATTTTTTAACCACTGTGTGGCCTACCTATTTGTTTTTTTTTTTTCCTTTTTCTTTTTTTTTTTTTTTCTAAGACAGGGTCTTGCTCTGTTGCCCAGGCTGGAGTGCAGTGGTGGGATCAAAGCTCACTGTAGCTTCAAACACTTAAGCTGAAGTGATCCTCCTGCCTTAACCTCTCAAGTAGCTGGGACTACAAGTACCCACCACTATGCCTGGCTAATTAAACAAAAAAAATTTTTTTTTTTTTTTAAAAGATGAGGTCTTGCTATGTTGATCGGGCTGGTTTCAAACATCTGGCCTCAAACGATCCTCCTGCCTCAGCCTCCTGAGTCACTGGGATTATAAGCAAGAGCCACCTCACCCAACGTATTTGGTTTCTTAATGGTATCTTTTTTATAGTTAGTGTTTTATGCATTTTGTCCAAGGAACTGTTGGCTACTTCAGGCGTGCAAACATAGTCTCTGACATTTTCTTCTAGGAAGATTATGGTTCTAAATTTTACATTTAGATTTATAATCCATCTAGAATTAAATTTTATGTCTGGAGCAAGACTAGTTTGGGTTTATAATTTTATATACAGATATCTAGTTATTACAGCACCAATTGTTAAAAAGACTTTCCCTTCTTTATCGAACTGACTTGGTGGTCCTCTGGTACTATTTAAGAAATGTGTCTAATCCATATTCACTAAGATTTCCTTGTATGTTTTCTTTTAGAAGTTTAGTTCTATGGTCCATTTCAAGTTAATTTTTCTATATGACATGAAATAAGAAATGAGATTCTTCTTCTTCTTTTCCTTATGTCTACCGGTTCTATCAATGAAAGAAAAGGGCATTTAAATCTCCAAATGTGACTGCAGATTTGTCCATTTCCTTCCTTAGTTCTGACAATTTATACTTCATGTATTTTGAAAGTATTATAGGTATGTCTTCTTGATGAAATGATACTTTCATCATTCTCGCTGCTTTTATAATTATAAAACTCATGTGCAATAACATTATTTGTCTTAAATTCTATTCTGTCTCATATTAAGACAGCAGCTTTAGTACGCTATTTGCATAATGTACCTTCTTTCATTCTTTTACTTACAATACATGGGCCTTTATATTTAAAGTACATTTCTGACAAACAGTATATAGTTTGGTCTTGCTTTTTTGAACCAAGCTGACAATTTCTGCATCTTAAAATTGTAGCTTTGACTTAAAAGCAGATTAGATATAGATAAGAAAATTTAAGCTGCTATAGTTTCAGCTTCTTGGGAAGCTCAGGCAGGAGTGTGGTATGAGCCCAGAAGTTTGAGGCCATAATAGTGCTCTATGATTGTGCCTGTGAATAGCCAACATACTCCAGCCTAGGTAATGCAAGGAAGCCCTGCCTCTTAAAAAATAAAAGAAAGAAAAAAGAAAATAAAATTTACAAACTAGAAAACAGACCTGAAGAAATGAGTGAAATGAATTACAAGGAGACAGAGTTGTAAATATGAAACTGGGGTTAAAAGACATGAAAACCAGATTAACATCTACTAATAGGAGTTTAGGGACAGAATACATACAACATGGGAAGGGCAAAATTTGAAAAGAAAATGGCTAAGTTTCCAGAACTGATGAAAGACACAACTCCTCTGATTCACTAAGCATAATGAATCCCAAACAGAATAAATAATATGCTAGACACAGAGTTTCACATTTTAGTGAAACTGCAGTACACCAAAGACAAAGCATCTTAAAAGCAACCAGCAAAAAACCCCCACAAATCACCTACAAACAAGACAGAGTAGACCTTTTTTGTTAAATAGAAACAAAACATACCAGACAATATAAAACAGTATCTTCAAAATGCTGAGTGATAACAGCTATCAACCTGTAATTCTAGACTGAACTAAATTTTAAAGTGAAATAAAATAAAAATATTTTCAGACAAAGTCCAGAGTATTTATGATTAAGGAACCACTGCTGAAAGGACAAACCAAGGGCTCGCACTACAGTTCATTTGGATATTTCAGGGGCATTTTTGCTTTTTACAATGACTAGGGAGTTTTAGTAACATGTAGCATGCATATCTACTAGCACGTACATGAAAGCTTTTAGAAAAGGTAAATTTTCTATAATGAGCAAGACAGTCCTATACAACAAAAAACAGTCCAATCCAAATGTTGTTAGCGGTCTACTGAGAAACACAGGAGAAGGAAGACACAAGACGGGATAGTAAACAAAAATTGTATGCCCTGTGGGTTAACTTTTAATAAAAATAAAAATGACAATTTATGGGTATAAACATAAAACAGAAAGAAAACACTATAAATGGCATGATTAGAATTAAAGCTTCCCAAAGTCTGTCACAGTAGAACTACAGGTAAGTTTTAGTCAAAAATTGTATGGGTAACAACATAAGCACACAGACAAATTAAAAGTAAAAAGAGGAGAAAACATGACACAAATACGAAGGCAAAAAAAAATTGGCCACATTAATATTAGACAATATAGATTCTAGGGCAAAGCCATTATTATAAATGAAGATGATCATTACATAATAACAAGTATAAAACTATGTGTACCTAATAACACAATTTCAAAAGACATACTAAAAAAAGCTCATTCTATGAGGAGAAAGTGTTGAACCCACTGCCATATTTGTATAGCTTTAAAAACAATCGGCTTTTAACAATGGATCAAGACAGATCAAGAAGATAACAGATTAAAGTACAAAGAAGTACATAAGTAACTACATAAGTAAGACGCTTGAGTTAACAGACACATAGCAAACTTTCTAGTCAACAAATAGAGAACACACACTTTCTTCAAGCACATTTATAAAAACTGACCCTTTAGAAGAGTCGAATATCAAAAGAAAACCTATTATACAAGAGTATGTTCTCTGACACTATAATTCTACAATTAAGCTGTAAAATGATAAAAAGATAACTAAGATATCCCCAATACTTTAGGATATTAAAAAAAAAAGATCTTGCTTTAAAAATAGGTCCAGTGAAAATAATAAAAACATTATCTTGACTAACATGTCTTACCGATATAATACGATCTCCTTTTCTGAGCTCTCCACTTAGATCAGCAGGTCCTCCAGCTAAGATAAAGGAAATAAATATTCCTTCTCCATCTTCTCCTCCTACAATGTTGAAACCTAGGCCTGTTGAGCCACGATGAAGAACAACTTTTCTAGGTTCCCTAAAAATTAAAAAAAAATTCAGTATCTTGGAAATTTTATATAAAACCTGACATTCTATCAGTGAGTACTGCCTATTGATAATTTTTATGTTATCAAACTACTAAGAAAGCTAGACAAAATATACATGGTTTTTCTAAAACTATGGGATAAAGAGATTCAAAGCCCACAAATTGAAGGAAAAAATTTAACTTTATATAAAAGCAAAAAACCTGTGTTATATAAAACAGAAATGAAACCAAAATGAAAAAAACAATGTGGAAATTTAAAAGTAATAACATAAAGAACTTATCAGGAAATACACATACTCATGAAAAACTGATGTTGCACACACTTTACTGCCTTCAAAGCAATCACTGCCCCTAATTAGATGTTTCAAAGGCAGCTATCCTTTTGTATTAGAAAAGGTATGCCCTTTCTCTAGCCTCATAACCATCTAGAATCATAACCGTCCTAAATAAGTCACTGCAATCCCATGCCCCCTTTGCTAAAGTTAGGGTACAACCCCATTCTAACCTCTGGTAAATGCAGGGAAATTTTACTGTCATTTTCTAAAGTCAGACAGACCCTAACAAGGACAAAACATTATTACTACCTTCCTTTCCTCAAAAAACAAAATAGAACAACACAAAACAAACAAAACCCCACACAACTGAATAATAAAATCCCTTTACTGGTTTCAACATATTATAATCAGGAAGGCGAAACCAAGAGTATACCAAAAACACCATGGGCCTCAGATTGCTATACCAACCTTGGAATCACCCATCTTCAGGCTTTTTATACGAAATAATTAAAACCTATTTGCAGGGGCACAGGTAGGTTTTATCATATTGGTGATGTTTTATTTCCTATATTAGATGGTGAATTCCAGGTTTAGTGTTCCTGTCATGCTTTAAAATACGTATGAATTAAGAATTTTTTATTAGGAAATTATACTTGATTAAAAAATACTCAGCTAAAATTCGACAGTATTTCCAAGGGGAAAATACATTCTTATTTTCAAATAATATAAGTAAATGAAAAGGTGCTCAACATCACTAGTCACTAGGGAAATAGATATAAAAATAATGAGATACTTCAGGTCTACTAGGATGGCTATAAAAAAACACAAAACAAAAAGTAACAAGTCTTGATGAGGCTGTCAAGAAATTGCAACTCATAGTGAGAATATCAGATGCAGGCAACACGGAAAACAGTTTAGTGGTTCCTCAAAAAGCTAACACAGAATTACCATATGACCCAACAATTCCACCTTTACATATATATCCTAAGTAACTGAAAGCAGTGACTTCAACAGATACTTGCATGTCAGTATTTGTTACAGCATTATTCACAATAACCAAAAGGTGAAAATAACTCAAGGGCTCATCATTAGATGAACAAACAAAATGTAGCATATACATATAATGGAATAGTATTGTCATAAAAAGGAATGAAATTCTGGTACATGCTAACAAATGTATCTTGAAAACATTACTTTAAGTGAAATAGGGCAGTCACAAAAGGATAAGTATTATATGGTTCCACTTATATAAACTATCTAGAATAGGCAAATTCATAAAGACAGAAAGTGATTAAAGATTACCAGGGGCTAGGAAGATAGTAGAAGGGGGAATTATTGCTTAATGGTCACAGAGTTTGTCTGAAGTAATAAAAAGGTTTTGCAAATAGTGATGGATGCACAAAACTGTGAATCCAATTAACATTATTGAACTGCATACACTTAAAAATTGTTAAAATGCCAAATTTTACGTTATATATATTTCACTAGAATTTTTAAAAACTGATGTAATATACCACAAATTGAATTGTTCGTGCATTTTTTTTTTTTTTGAGACTGAGTTTCGCTCTTGTCACCCAGGCTGGAGTGCGATGGTGCAATCTAGGCTCACTGCCACCTCCGCCTCCCGGGTTCAAGTGATTCTTCTGCCTCAGCCTCCTGAGTAGCTAGGATTACAGGCATGCACCACTACGCCCAGCTAATTTTGCATTTTTAGTAGAGATGGAGTTTCTCCATGTTGATCAGGCTGGTCTGGAACTCCTGACCTCAGGTGATCTGCCCGCCTAGGCCTCCCAAAGTGCTGGGAGTGATCCACTGAGCCCAGCCCTAAATTGTATATTTTATACAAGTGAAATTTTTGGCATGTGATTCATATCTCAATAAATCTATTAATAAATAAACCTTAGAACCAAAGCGTAGGTATGTTGTGATTTTTTTCACTTTTTTGATATTGGTAATTTCTGAAAGACTGCTTACAGTTGGCCAGGCACGGTGGCTCACGCCTGTAATCCCAGCACTTTGGGAGGCCGAGGCGGGCGGATCACGAGGTCAAGAGATCAAGACCATCCTTGCCAACATGGTGAAACCCCGTTTCTACCAAAAAAACACAAAAATTAGCTAGGCGTGGTGGTGTGTGCCTGTAGTCCCAGCTACTTGGGAGGCTGAGGCAGGAGAATTGCTTGAACCCGGGAGGCAGAGGTTGCAGTGAGCCGAGATTGCGCCACTGCACTCCAGCCTGGTGCCTGGCGACAGAGCAAGACTCTGTCTCAAAAAAAAAAGAAGACTGCTTACGGTCAAATTGTGAACTTCTAATGTCTGGGCAAAGATTTTGTACTTCATTATCACAAAGCACTGTGATTATCAAAAGGGAGTGGTAAAATATATACCATTTTAAGAAGACATACCCAGTAATGAACCACCTGAGTTTCACAGAAGAGTATGAAAACAGGTAGCCCTCTTATACAGTAATACATCAAAGTCCAATGCAATATTCTAGACAAAAGATTCAACTGAAGAAGCACGAGGAACAGCAATCAAGGTGCAAATATAACTTATTTTTTAGTTTGCAAAAATATGCAAAGAGATTAAAGACTAGAGAAGCCATTCAGTATTATGGTTTCCCTCTTGACTGCCTTAAATAGGCACTATCTGAAAGTAACAAAAATAAATGGCCATGAAAGATCACTCTAGAAGCACTGCCTGAAGACTAGCAGCCTTGGATATTCCTATCACAAACAAACAAGAACACTATTCTTTCTGCCAATTTTCATCCCAAACACAATTACTGACAACCTATTAAGTTTCCAACATTGCTAATTCTTTATGAAAGAAAATAGACAAACACTCATATCTGTCCTTAAGATCACTGCCTAGAATTAGAAGTTTGATAAGTAAAAAATAACAATAATGCTAATAATGTAATCAATAAACATAAAAACACACATTACTTGGCACACATTTTAATGTTAAATCTACAATATATGTGTAAAAATTATAAAGCAAACTGTACAGTATCTTATTACTATATTGAACAATGTGAAAAAGATCTACAATGTTTTTTCACCAATATTTTTCTACCTCATTAGAATTCTTTGGGACTAAAAAGACAATCTATAAATTTCAGTGCAGTTAGTAATTTTAGATCAAAGTAAATTTTGTGTGTAAGAATATACAGCAAACAAACAAACAAACAAACCCACCAGCAGCCAGGTACAGGGGCTCATGACTGTAATCTTAGTACTTAGAGAGGCAGATATAGGAGGATAGCTTGAGTCTAGGAGTTCGAGGCTGCAGTGACTTAATGATCACACCACTGCACTCCAGCCCGGGCAAGAGTAAGACCCTGCTGCTAAAACCAAACCAAACCCACCATTTGTTGAATTCTGAACACAAATCAAATAACTGCCGTATTTTTATGGTATATATAAAGAACATATAAAATGTTAGTTTAAAATATGCATAAGAATTGTCTTAACTTAGTTTTACTAAGCTAATTCCTAAGGACAATTTACACCAAGCCTTAAAGAAAAGCAGTATTAATTTTAAAAAAAAAGAGCAGTAATTTATTTGTAATAATAAAACATTTGTATATTTTGGGCTCTTCAATGAATCCTCCAAAGGGAAAAATAAAGCTTTAAGCTCATTAACTGTCATTAAAATTTTTTAGTCCTAAAAATTGTGGCCATGTTACATGGCTGATTAAAATTCAATTTAATAGTTGATTTTATGCAAGAAGAATGAATGTTAAATTCCTTACCTTGTAATTTCATCATCTCCAAGCACTACTTTAGAAACTGGTGAGTATCTGGCTGGTGATGCTTGTGTCTGGGCCAAGAAGGAAGATGGGCTAACATGGTTATCAACAGGCTGAGAAGAAGCTTCAAAACAAAGAAAGTGAAAAATACTTTAAAAATGAAACAAGCCCATAAGTATTCCATTTATGAGTGATTAATGTTAATATTCACTCCTTTGTATATCAGAATTTGGTAGAGAAGATTTAATTATCAGCTAAAAAACTGGATGTTATGTTGCCCAGGTTAAACTCCTGTCCTGAAGTAGTCCTCCCACCTCAGCCTCCCAAAGCGCTGGGATTACAGGCATAAGCCACCACACCCAATTGAATTACTATTTTAAAGAACTATATAAAGTCTAAATGTGATTGTGAATAATAAAAACCAGAGGCTTTCCAATAAATGCGAAAAGACTATGTCCTTATATTAGCTCAAATCTGTCAATCTAATTTACGTTAATTCCTTTAAATTCACCCATAAAAGAATAAAAACCTGGTAAAAAGCAAAAATGAAAAATAAGCAAAAACCATCCAGACATAGTGGCTTATGCCTGTAATCCTAGCACTTTCAGAGGCCAAAGCAGGTGGATCATCCGAGGTCAGGAGTTCCAAGACCAGCCTGGCCAACATAGTGAAATCCTGTCTCTACCAAAAAAAAATACAAAAATTAGCCAGGTGTGGTGGCTCGGGCTGTAGTCACAGTTACTCAGGAGGTTGACATGGGAGAATTGCTTGAACCCAGGAAGTGGAGGCTGCAGTGAGCCAAGATTGCACCACTGCACTCTGACTTAGGTGACAGAGTGAGACCCCACTCCGCCGTCTCAAAAAAAAAAAAAAGAGGCAAAAATCATCCATTGGTTCATTGCAATAGTAATAAACACCACATATAGATTTTCATTATAGCAAAAGCTAAGAATGGAAAATTATGAAGTAATTTCTGACCATGCTTTCCAAAGACTCAGATAGCTAACAAATGGCAGTAGTAGCTTACAAAGCCACAAGACACTTGAATTACTCTAATCATTACCAAAACACACAGAAAACAATATTTAACTTTCTTGAGGCTTTAACTATGATAAAGTTACAAAGCACTTCAAAAGCAGCTGTATTATTTAATTATCAAACATCAATCTCTTTTTTATTAAATTAGAGAGTAACTTCTATGGAGAGAAGCACTATATTACAGACTGGAGTATAAAAAAGCAGGACTCATTAGTTGAAATTACTATAGTGGCCAGATAGGTAACATAAAGGAATAAAGTGATCTGAATGAAAGACAATAGGAAAAGACTGAAACTATGGTATTTTAGAGACATAGTGTATCTATTGATATTACAGGTTTGCAGTACTCAAAAGCAACTGTTTCCTATCCAGTTCATATATAAGATGCTTTTCTGTATTTGAGCCAAAGGACTTTCTACCAGTAACTTTTAGTTTTGAAAGTCCAAAGTCTTTACTGGGTGCCAAGTATGAATATGTGATTTTTAAGTGAACTGGTATGTAGCCCTCAATCAATAGATACCAATATGAACCTCCACAATTACTAGCCTTTTAAAAATCCAAAGTTTACTGATTTTTGACTTTTTTTTTTTTAATTGTACTTTAGATTCTGGGGTACATGTGCAGACCATGCAAGATTGTTGCATAGGTACATTCATGGCAAGGTGGTTTGCTGCCACCACTCCCCCGATCACCTATGCCTTTCTCCCCAAGTTATCCCTCCCAAGCCCTCCCTCCCACTATCCCTCCCGTAGCACCTCTCAACGGACCCCAGTGTGTGATGCTCCCCTCTTTGTGTCCAAGTGTTTTCATTGTTCAACACCCGCCTATGAATGAGAACATGCAGTGTTTCATTTTCTGTTCCTCTGTCAGTTTGCTGAGAATGATGGTTTCCAGGTTCATCCATGTCCCTACAAAGGCCACAAACTCATTTTTTATGGCTGCATAGTATTCCATGGTGTATATGTGCCATATTTTCTTTGTCCAGTCTAACACACTGATGGGCATTTGGGTTGGTTCTAGGTCTTTGCTATTGTAAACAGTGCTGTGATGAACATGCATGTGCATGTGTCTTTATAAGAGAACAATTTGTAGTCCTTTGGCTATATACCTAGTAATTGGATTGATGGGTCAAATGGAATTTCTATTTCTAGATCCTTGAGGAATTGCCACACTGTCTTCCACAATGGTTGAACTAATTTACACTCTCACCAACAGTGTAAAAGTGATCCTACTTCTCCACATCCTCCCCAGCATCTGTTGTCTCCAGAGTTTTTAATGATCGCCATTCTAACTGGCATGAGATGGTATCTCAATGTGGTTCTGATTTGCATTTCTCTAATGACCAGTGATGATGAGCATTTTTTCATATGTTTGTTGGCTTCATGTATGTCTTCTTTTGAAAAGTGTATGTTCATATCCTTCACCCACTTTTGGTTGGTTTTTTTTTTAATTGTAAATCTGTTTCAGTTCTTTGTAGATTCTAGATATGAGCCGTTTGTCAGATGGGTAGATTGCAAACATCTTTTCCCATTCTGTTGGTTGCTGGTTCACTCTAATGATTGTTTCTTTTGCTGCACAGAAGCTCTGAAGTTTAATTAGATCCCATTTGTCTATTTTGGCTTTTGCTGCCATTGCTTTTGGTGTTTTAGTCATGAAGTCCTTGCCTATGCCTATGTACTGAATGGCTTTGCCTAGGTTTTCTTCTAGCGTTTTTACGGTGTTAGGTCTTATGTTTAAATCTTTAATCCATTTGGAGTTAATTTTTGTGTAAGGCGTAAGGAAGGGGTCCAGTTTCTGCTTTCTGCACACTGCTTGCCAATTTTCCCAACACCATTTATTAAGCAGGGGATCCTTTCCCCATTGCTTGTTTTTGTCAGGTTTGTCAAAAATCAGATGGTTGTAGACGTGTGGTGTTGCTCCGGAGGCCCCTGTTCTGTTCCATTGGTTTGTGTCTCAGTTTTGATACCAGTACCATGCTGTTTTGATTACTGTTACCTTGTAGTACAGCTTGAAGCCCCGCAGCATAATGCCGCCAGCTTTGTTCTTTTTGCTTAGGATTGTCTTTTCTATGCGGGCTCTTTTTTTGTTCCATATGAAGTTTAAAGTGTTTTTTTCCAGTTCTGTGAAGAAGGTCATTGGTAGTTTGATGGGGATAGCATTAAATCTATAAATTACTTTGGGCAGTATGGCCACTTTCAGAATATTGATTCTTCCTAACCGTGAGCATGGAATGTTTTTCCATCTGTTTGTGTCTTCTCTTATTTCATTGAGCAGTGGTTTGTAGTTCTCCTTGAAGAGGTACTTTACCTCCTTTGTTAGTTGTATTCTTAGGTATTTTATTTTCTTGTAGCAATTGTGAATGGGAGTTCGCTCTTGATTTGGCCGTTTGTCTGTTATTGGTGTACAGGAATGCTTGTGATTTCTGCACATTGATTTTGTATTCTGAGACTCTGCTGAAGTTGCTTTTCAGCTTAAGGAGATTTTGGGCTGAGACGATGGGGTCTTCTAAATATACGATCAACTCGTCTGCAAATAGAGACAATTTGACCTCCTCCTTCCTCCTTTCTTAATCGAATACCCTTTATTTCTTTTTCTTGCCTCATTGCTCTGGCTAAAACTTCTAATACTATATTAAATAAGAGTGGAGAGAGGGGGCATCCTTGTCTAGTTCCAGATTTCAAAGGGAATGCTTGCAGTTTTTGCCCATTATGATATTGGCTGTGGGTCTGTCATAAATAGCTTTTATTATTTTGTGATATGTCCCATCAATACCTAGTTTGAGAGTTTTTAGCATAAAGGGCTGTTGAATTTTGTCGAAGGCCTTCTCTGCATCTATTGAGATAATCATGTAGTTTTTGTCTTTGGTTCTATTTATGTGGCAGATTACATTTATGGACTTGCGTATGTTGAACCAGACTTGCATCCCCGGGATGAAGCCTACTTGATCATGATGGATAAGCTTTTTGATGTGCTGTTGCAATCAGTTTGCCAGTATTTTATTGAAGATTTTTGCATCTATGTTCATCACGGAGATTGGCCTGAAGTTTTCTTTTTTTGTTGAGTCTCTGCCAGGTTTTGGTATCAGGATGATGTTGGTCTCATAAAATGAGTTGGGGAGGATTCCCTCTTTTTGTATTGTTTGGAATAGTTTCAGAATGATTGGTACCAGTTCCTCTTTGTATGTGTGGTAGAATTCGGCTGTGAACCTGTCTGGACTTGGACTTTTTTTGGTTGGTAGGCTGTTAATTGCTGCCTCAACTTCAGCTCTTTATTGGTCTATTCAGGGTTTCAACTTCTTCCTGACTTAGTTTTGGGAGGGTGCAAGTGTCCATGAATTTATCCATTTCTTACAGGTTTACTGGTTTATATGCACAGAGTTGTTTGTAGTAGTCTCTGATGGTAGTTTGTATTTCTGTGGGATCGGTGGTGATATCCCCTTTATCATTTTTTATTGCATCTATTTGACTCTTCTCTTTTCCTTTTTATTAATCTGGCTAGCAGTCTATCTATTTTGTTGATCTTTTAGAAAAACCAGCTCCTAGATTTGTTGATTTGAAGGGATTTTTTGTGTCTCTATCTCCTTGATTTCGGCTCTGATCTTAGTTATTTCTTGTCTTCTGTTAGCTTGTAAGTTTTTTTGATCTTGCTCCTCTAGCTCTTTCAATTTTGACGATAAGGTGTCGATTTTAGCTCTTTCCTCATTTCTTGTGTGGGCATTTATTGCTAGAAATTTCCCTCTAGACACTGCTTAAATGTGCCCCAGAGATTCTGGTATGTTGTGTTCTTGTTCTCATTGGTTTCAAAGAAACCTTCATTTCATTGTTTATCCAGTCAATATTCAGGAGCCAGTTGTTCAGTTTCCATGAAGTTGTGTGGTTTTGAGTTAGTTTCTTAATCCTGAGATCTAATTTGATCACACTGTGGTCTGAGAGATTGTTTGTTATGATTTCCGTTTTTTTTGCATTTGCTGAGGAGTGATTTACTTCCGATTATGTGGTCAATTTTGGAGTAAGTGCGATGTGGTGCTGAGAAGAATGTACATTCTGTGGCTGTGGGGTGGAAAGTTCTGTAGATGTCTATTAGGTCCACTTGTTCCAGTTCTGCATTCATGTCCTCGATATCCTTGTTGATTTTATGTCTCGTTGATCTGTCTAATGTTGACAGTGGAGTGTTAAAGTCTCCCACTATTATTGTGCGGGAGTCTATGTCTCTTTGTAGGTCATTAAGAACTTGCTTTATGTATCTGGAACGAACCAGATGTTAAAGACCTAACGCAATGAGGAAACTGTGTTGACCAATGGGCAAAACAAATAACCAGTAACAAAATGGCAGGATCAAATTCACACATAACAATAATAACGTTAAATGTAAATGGCCTAACTGCCCCAATCAAAAGACCACAGACTGGCAAACTGGATAAAAAGTCAAAACCCATCGGTGTGCTGTATTCAGAAGAC
>CAUYLG010014998.1:0-74761 GCA_963573385.1 Cacajao melanocephalus | reverse complement strand
GCCCTTTGTCAGATGGGTAGATTGCAAAAATTTTTTCCTATTCTGTTGGTTGCCGATTCACTCTAATGACTGTTTCTTTTGCTGTGCAGAAGCTGTGGAGTTTGATTAGGTCCCATTTGTCTATTTTGGCTTTTGTTGCCAGTGCTTTTGGTGTTTTGGTCATGAAGTCCTTGCCTATGCCTACGTCCTGGATGGTTTTGCCTAGATTTTCTTCTAGGGTTTTTATGGTGTTAGGTCTTATGTTTGTCTTTAACCCATCTGCAGTTAGTTTTAGTGTAAGGTGTCAGGAAGGGGGTCCAGTTTCTGTTTTCTGCACATGGCCAGCCAGTTTTCCCAACATCATTTGTTAAACAGGGAATCCCTGACAGTCTATTGTGGGAGAAACCAGTTATTTATAGTCTGAATTTGTAGTCTATTTTGTCCAGTATGGGGTAGGAATGAGATTAAGAGTACAGTAGCTAGAAAGTACTTGCGTGTTACAGCTGAGTGGTATTGTAATAAAACTTGAAGGACTGGGTGCAGTGGCTCACACCTGTAATCTCAGCACATTGGGAGGCTGAGGCATGTGGATCATTGGAGCTCAGGGGTTTGAGGCCAACATGGTGAGGCCCCATCACTGCAAAAAATACAAAAAATTAGCCCGGCGTGGTGGTACATGCCTGTAGACTCCGGTACTCAGTAGGCTGAAGTGGAAGGATCACCTGAGCACAGGAGGCAGAGGTTGCAGTAAGCCGAGATCATGCCACTGCACTCCAGCCTGGGCAGCAAAGTGAGACCCTGTCTCAAGCAAGCAAACGAACAAATAAAGAGTTGAAACCATGTATTTATTTATGTGTTTATTTTTGAGACAGAGACTCATTCTGTCGCCCAGGCTGGAGTGCAGTGGTGCGATCTTGAACTGGACCACTGCAACCTCTGTCTCCCGGGTTCAAGCGATTCTCTTGCCTCAGCTTCCCCAGTAGCTGGGACTACAGGTGCACGCCACTACACTCGGCTAATTTTTGTACTTTCACTAGAGACCGAGTTTCACCAGGTTAGCCAGGCTGATCTCGAATTCCTGACCTCAGGTGATCTGCCTGGCTTGGCCTCCCAAAGTACTGGGATTATAGGTGTTTGCCACCACACCCAGCTGATTTTTGTATGAGACGGGGTTCCACCATGTTGCCAGGCCGGTCTTGCACTCCTGACCTCATGATCCACCCGCCTCAGCCTCCCAAAATTCTGAGATTAAAGGCGTGAGCCGCCATGCCCGTCCGTGCCAAGACTCTTAAGACTTGGTAGACTTTGAACAACCAAAGGTCAGGAGTAGGTTAAAGTATGTATTAAGTACGTTAGGATAGGAGGTTGGGGTGAATAAAGTGATGGGATATGCTTTGTCCTGTATAGGAGTAGCTCAGTGGCTGTTGCTTTGAGTGCCACTCTGTGTGTTCAGAGGTAGAGAGGAGGCATAATAGTAAGAGATGAAGAGGGAGAGGTTGATTCTGAAGCCAGATTATGGAGCACTGTGTAAAGAGTGCTATGTTAATGATCAAAACTGGCAATTTGTAGGTTGGCTTGTTGGGGAAGACCCTGAACGTGGGGGCATCAACAGGCTAGTTGGATGTGAGGAAGAGGAAGCAGTAGTCATGATTGCCAGGTTTCAGGGTTGGGTGACTGAAAGGAAATAATGGAAATAAAGTTGAGTGGAAGAACAGGTTTAGGAAGGAGGATGAATTTAGGTTGAGGCCCTGGTAAGATACCCACTCTTGGGAAATGGTCTCTGAAGCTCAGGAGAGGTAACTTTGGAAGTCATCCCCTATAGAAGGGTAGAATTGGAAGCCTTAGTTGTGTCTGAGTACCTAGAGGAAGGTGTTGAGTAAATAGCAGAGAGCAAATGGCAGCATCTTCTTGTAGGCTGTGTTTGGAGGGCAGGAGGAGGAAAGTGAGGCATGAAAACCCTGAGAAGTGGTCTTCAGAGATGGAGAAGAAAAGCCAGCATCAAAGAGGAGTCGTCCGGGACTGAGGGAGGAGAGTCTGAAAGGAAGTGGGGTTGAGTGGAATTCCTAAGCCCAGCATGTGTTCAGAGTGTCAATAATTGAGAGAAGAAGAGGATGAGAAGGATGGAGGCGTAGCTAGATTTTGGAGAGAGCATCTGTCTGAGGAATTTGGTTATATACCATGAGAGAACGGAGGCTCAGAAAGGCTTTTTTCTCTTTCTCAAATTGTGGCAGAATACACATAACATAAAACTTAGGATTTTAGCCATTTTGAAGTGGACAGTTCTGTGACATTGAGTACATAGACTTTGTTGTGTCGCCATCGCCACCATCTAGAAAGTTTTTCTTTAGGAGCAGAGAAAATGACGTGATAAAAGTGTTGCTGAAATAATTTTTGGTTGAAGAGTTGCATCATCGCTTTTCCCTGTCTTACTCTAGAGTGGTTTATGGTAGCTTGTGGGGACTCTTGGAATCTGTCAGTGTCCACGTGCATTTCCACGGGAAGCTTTCATAACCTACCACCCATGTCGCCATCCTTCCTTCTCCCCTTTAGCTGCTTTGCTTTTCTTCTTAGGAGGTGCCATCACTTGATATATATTTGTTTGTCTATCTTCCCTCACCAAAATGAAAGATCCTTGAGAGCAGGGACTGTTTTTTTCATTGCCATACGTATCCTCAGTGCCTAACACGTACTGTAATGTGTAATGTGGTGTAGTCTTATTTTGTTTTTAAGATTAAACCTAGAATGGTGGGTTGAAAGTAGCAATGCTAAAAAGTAGGTGGACACTGGAGATACTGTAGAAGAAGGAAATGTCAAGAGAGAGGTGACTACACGGGTCTTTACGTTGAATGGACTGGCAGTAGATGAAAGGAATGGTGGAAGATGACAAGTCTTGTCCTGATGATTGATTCAGAAAACGGGGAAGTTGAGAAGGGAAAGAATGTATGGGGTGAAAATAAACTCTGTGCTGTTTGAACTCTTGCCACGGACATAGCTTTATGTTTTGATTATGAGACTATTACATGTGTATTAGCATGCCATTCCCCCCATTTTTTCAGAAAACACTAAAAGAGTATGTAGGAAAAAAACTCTATAGTCCCCAGTAATGAAAAATAACAATGATAAAGATTTGATTGTGTTACTTTCTAGATTGCTCTCTCTCTCTCCTTACCGGTCTTTCTCTGATGTCATACTACTGCCTTGTAATCAGCTTGAAAAAAAAATCAACAACCTTAATATGTGGATGATTGTCAATGTCAAATAGTAGTTTTTACTGATAATTTTGAAAAATTTTACCTGAATATCTAACACATCATGACACCCTCCCCCCAATTCTCATCCTGTTTATGCTCAAGTTTCATGACACAGTACTTATCCTTACTAACATGTAATGAAGTTTGATATTTTCTAGGTACTTCGTTTTTTGGGGTTTTTTAAAATTATTTTTTTTAAGATGGGGTTTCACCATGTTGATCAGGCTGGTCTTAAACTGCCGACCTCCGGTGATCCGCCCGCCTTGGCCTCCAAAGTGCTTGGATTACAGGTGTGAGCCACCACGCCTGGCCAGTACTTCGTTTTTAAAAGAAAAGTTGTTTGGTTGTGACACACTGAATTGATGTCTCAATGCACTGCAGACTATTGCCTGAAGTTTGAAAAACTGCTGCACTTTAGGCATATAGATTAATAACACAGACATTCCTTAATTTTGGAATCTAATCAGTTCCTGAATACTGTCATGTGTTCTGTGGGTAGGATAACCTGTGTAATTGTTATTTTTACTTTTTATTTTTATTTAAAAAAAAGAGAAGGGGTCTTGCTATATTGCTCAGGCTGGTCTCAAATTCCTGGGCTCAAGCAGTCCTTTTACTTCAGCCTCCCAAAGTGCTGGGATTACTGTAATTATTATTTTTATTTCATTATTTATTTATTTATTTATTTTGAGGCAGGGTCTTGCTGTCACCCAGATTGGAGTGCAGTGGTGTGATCTGAGCTCACTGCAACCTCCACCTCCCAGGCTCAAGTGATCTTCCCACCTCAGCCTCCTGAGGAGCTGGAACCACAGGCGTGTGCCATCACATCCAGCTAATTTTGTGTATTTAGTAGAGATGGGGTTTCGCCATGTTGGCCAGGCTGGTCTCGAACTCCTGGCTGCAGGTGATCCGGGCTTCCCAAAGTGCTGGGATTATAGGCGTGATCCACCACGTCTTGCCTAATTTTTGTATTTTTATTTTTATTTATTTATTTTTGAGACCTAGTTTCGCTCTTGTCGCCCAGGCTGGAGCGCAATGGTGAGATCTTGGCTCACCGCAACCTCTACCTCCTGGGTTCAAGTGATTCTCCTGCCTCGGCCTCCTGCATAGCTGGGATTATAGGCATGTATCACCACGCCCAGCTAATTTTGTATTTTTAATAGAGATGGGGTTTTTCCAGTTGGTCAGGCTGATCTTGAACTCCCGACCTCTGGTGATCTACCCGCCTTGGCCTCCCAAAGTGCTGGATTACAGGTGTGAGCCACTGCTCCTGGCCAATTTTTATATTTTTAGTAGAGATGGAGTTTCACCATGTGGGCCAGGCTGGTCTCAAACTCCTGACCTCAAATGATTTGCCTGCCTAGTGCTGGGATTATTTTTTATTTTTATCTCTAATTTTCGGAGATGGAGTCTTGCTGTGTTGCCCAGGCTGGGGAGCAGTGGCATGATCTTGGCTTACTGTAACCTCAGCCTCCTGAGCAGCTGGCATTATAGGCACATGCCACCGTGCCTGGCTTATTTTTGTGTTTTTAGTAGAGACGGGGTTTCGCCAGGCCAGGCTGGTCTCGAACTCCTGATCTCAAGTGATCTACCCATCTCAGCCTCCTAAAGTGCTGAGATGACAGGCGTGAGCCGCTGTGCCCAGCCACTGGCCTGATGATTTTAAGTGGGAAAAAACAAGGCTGTTGTAGCCTACTAAAAATCCCAAACTAAATAAAAGACTTCATTTCCTCTTCTCCTTGTCCCAGTTTGGTTGAACCATTTGAAAGTGAGTAAGTGGCAGACACAATATCTCGCTTCTCAGTTCTTTAGTTTGCCATTCCTAAGAATAAGAGTATTCTCATCCATAATCATAGGATCTTTTTGACATTAATTATAGTTATTGAACTTTTCCCAGTTGTTCCACAATGTGTAACATAGCTGTATTTTTCTGATCCTGGATCTGCTCAAGGTTTATGCATTGCATCCCTCCCCGACCCAGTAGTTCTTTGCCTTTTTGTTAATACTTAACTTTTTTTTAGAGCAGTTTTAGGTTCATAGCACAACGGAGCAGAAAATACAGAGATTTCCCAAATTACAAGTACACCCCCACATATGGACACCTCCCCCGAACTACATTGACACACCGTCACCCACAATTCAGTTTATATCAGGGTTCACTTTTGGTATTGTACGTTCTATGGGTTTAGAGAAATATTTGACATGTATCTATCATTACAGTATCATACAGAATACTTTGATGGCTCTAAGAATCCTCTTGAGATTGGATTTTTGGAGATTTCAGACTAGTTGTTAAGTAGAGTATCCTACTCATCATTATGGATTTTTCTAATTATTTTCTCAAGAAATCATTTAACTGGCTGGACATGGTGGCTCATGCCTGTAATCCCAGCATTTTGGGAGTCCGAGTTGGGAGGATTAGTTGGACCCAGGAGTTTGAGACCAGTCTGGACAATATGTAGTGAGATCCCCATCTCAATTTGTAAATAAACAAATCATTTAACTTATTTCCACATCCCCTATACATATTTCCTGTAAACTGTAGCAGTACAATCTAATAAAAACACAGGAACCACAAATGAGAGCCTAATATGTGATTTAAAAATTGTAGCCACATTTAGAAATGTAAAAAGGTAGGTAAAATTAGTTTTAATAATTTATTTAACTTAATATACCTAAAGTATAATTTCAAGATGCAATCAACATAAATTTTTTTTTCTCATAAAGTCTTAAAAATAGTCAGTGTATGTTTTACATTTGCAGCACATCTCAACTCAGACTAGCCACTTTTTTTTTTTTTTTTTTGGGGGGGGAGACAGAGTCTTGCTCTGTTGCCCAGGCTGGAGTGCAGTGGCATGATCTGGGCTCACTGCAACCTCTGTCTCCTGGGTTCAAGCGATTCTCCTGCCTCAGCCTCCCCAGTAGCTGGGATTACAGGTGCCCACTGCCACACTTGACTAATTTTTATATTTTTAGTAGAGATAGGGTTTCACCATGTTGGTCAGGCTGGTCTTGAACGCCTGACATCGGCCTCCCAAAGTGCTAGGAATACAGGCGTAAGACATTGCGCCCGGTCCGATTAGCCCCCACGTTTTAGGTGCTCAGTGGCCACATGCTACTAGTGGCTATTATATTAGAAAGTGTAGGTCTAAGAAGCTTGATTTGATTCATTGTAAACATTTTGGGGGAGGGACAAGAGTATGTCACAGATGAAGCTTGTGTACACCATTTTGCATCAAAGAAGATACACATTCTTGGGTTGTCCTGCTATTAATGATTCTAAGTTTGAGCAGTTAATTGGTGACTGCCAGATTTCTCTATTGTCAAGATGCATTATCTCTTGTATTGGTGAGTAATCTGTGGGCTGATGCTAGGGCAGCATATTCTGTTCCCCAGTGACCTTTTCACTTAATGGTTTTAGCGTCTGTTGATGATTCTTGCCTAGATTATTACATTAAGCGTTGCAACTGAAATACTCTAAATATATCTACGTAACAAATTTCCGCCCCTGTCTTCCATTATATAAAGCATTAAAAATACTAGTTACTGGCTAGGTGCAGTGCCTCATACCTGTAATCCCAGCACTTTGGGAGGCCAAGGTGGGCAGATTGCTTGAGCCCAGTTCAGGACCAGGCAACATGGTGAAACCCTGCCTCTACAAAAAATATAAAAATTAGTTGGGCATGGTGACATGCACCTATAGGTCTAGCTACTCAGGAGGCTGAGGTGAGAGGATTGCTTCAGCCTGGGAGGTCAAGGCTTTGGTGAACTGTGATTGTGCCACTGCACTCCAGCCTGAGTGACAAAACTGTTCTCTCAACTTAGTCTTCTTAGCAAGATTAGTAAATTTCCTGTGGGAGGTGGCTTTCTCTAAACTTTGGAGGTGAGCAATAAATGGAAAGGGACTAATTTCTTACACGATTTTCGTTTTGATGAATTCATGTGCATTCTTAGGTTCTTCCTTACAGTCCTTCATTAAAGGAGTTTGTCTTCATCATCATCCTGTGTTAGAAACTGCATCAATAACTGATATTTAATCTCATAGGTTGTGATGAGACCTTACTTCCATTTTACAGGTTGCTCTTAAGCATTATCGATTTTTTTAGAATATATCAGCAAACATCTTTCTCATTTTTTTTTTAACATAAAAGCAGTGTTAACCTGACATGTTTTCTTGTCTTACAAAAGCACAAGATGGCATTTCTTAAGAAAAGGTCTATTTTTGTCAATTATAAATTTACTTTCCACTATTTCTATCTTTATGAACAGTTTTCTGCAATTCATTGAGGGAAAGTTTGTTGCAGCATCGCTATCAGCAGAAGCTAATTTATTTAGCAGTGATACTTAATTTATGCATTCATATGGTGTTCTTAAACCTCTGAAACAATTCAGGGCTTGCTTTGCAACTCAGCTGCTCACCAAATTCTCCTTTCTCTACTTCGACCTTCTTCATACCTTTGGAGATAATAAATGCATATTGCTGTTTCCACACAGTGCTCAGTGACTCCATGCTGCTTGTGGTTATAAATTTGTTGCACACAGCATTACTCTAGTTGTTAGAAAAACACCATGCTATGCCCAAGTCATCAACGTTACCTTCATTTTTATTTCTCTTGCGTAGAAACAGTCTTAGGTATGTTAGAGGGGATGTGCTTATAGTCAAGTGCTGAGCTTTTGGGTCCCTTACCTTAATGAACATATTACTTCCAATGTTTTTCTTTCAATGTATGTGCTTTCCTAGACTTCTTACTTAGACTCACCTGTATTTTTCCAGGACATCTCATTTTCTTAGAAGCCATTTTTACTTAATGTGGAGAAGATAATGTACAAGATGCCTTTCAGTAGAAGTTATATTTCATGTACACCATTTCTGATCATGCAGCAGGGCTCTCTTTGCTAATGTGATCATAAGGAGAAGCAGCACATACACATAAATAGTTATTTGAATTAGAGAAATGTAGTCTCTTAGTGCAGTCTCAGGGAAGGGTTTGAGGAGGGGTTCAAGGCATGATAGGAAGATACACCAGAGAGTGAATTAATGTCAGTATATCACAGCTTCTTTGACATAATCACACCTGTTGTTCCCCTTTGGAAGAAATCTTGGGTTGGACCTGGCATGGGCGGCTGCTTAGATTATTCCTTCCTCCTTATGTCAGGAGGGCAGTGGAGACTACTTAGAGGAACGAGGAATCAACACCATCTTAATGTGGTGATAGTTTAATATTTGGTCATATGTTAGAAGTATATTTTCCTGTCCTTCAGATTGTTGCATTTCAAAATGTAGACAAAGCTGTCATGCTAACTTGTTTGGCTTTTGAGTTTCATATCATACTCAGTCCAATCAAAATATAGAAAAGAAAATTTATGTTGCGAATTTTTTTTCAAATTTCAAACTTTTGCTTTAATTGTAATAAACTTTATAGACACACATTTGAATGGTGCATTAATAGCTGAGGAAAATTAGGGGTCCAAATGTAAATATTGCCTTTATCCCTGAGACTGTAACAGGAACAAACATTGCGCAAATTGGTGTAATCCCAGCACTTTGGTTCGGGTGGAGGGGGTGAGACGGGTAGGGCGAGCTCAGGAGTTGAAGACCAGCCAGGGCGACATAGGAAGACCTTGTTTCTACCAAAAATACAAAAAAATCCAGACATGGTAGTTTGTGCGTGTGGTCCCAGCCACTCAGGAGGCTGAGGTGGGAGGAATGCTTGAGCCCAGGAGGTGGAGGTTGCAGTGAGCCATGAACACACCACTGCACTCCCACCTGGGCAACAGAAAAAAAGAAAAAAGGCCGCAATGCTTAAAATACCCATCCAAATAATAAGAAAAAAGAGAATCACTCAATGTAAAAAAAGGGGTGGGGGAATAAAAATATATAAATGCACCAAAAATAAATTGCCAGCATTTATAAATAAATGCACCAAAAAAGGATGCCCAGTGTTAGCCAGTGGTAAAAATACCCAGTGTTGGCAAGGCTGTAGGGAAATAGTTGCCTACAGCGTTTCTGGGATAATACATTGAAGTAAACATCTTGTGGGTTGATAAGGCACCTTCCTTTGATTTGCAGTTCAATCTATAGTTTATATTCTAGATATACTTCCACAGATGTACAAGGAGAGTGCAAAGATGTTTTATGGTAGTATGGTAATACTTTTTTTTTTTTTTTAAAGACAGAGCCTCACTCTTGTTGCCCAAGCTGGAGTGCAGTGGTGTGATCTTGGCTCACTGCAATCTCTGCCTCCCAGGTTTAAGTAATTCTCCCGCCTCAGCCTTCTGAGTAGCTGGGATTACAGGCACACACCACTGTGCCCAGCTAATTTTTGTATTTTTAGTAGAGACGGGGTTTCACCGTGCTGACCAGGCTGGTCTTGAACTTCTGACCTCGTAATCCGCCTGCCTCAGCCTCCCAAAGTGCTGGGTTTACAGGCGTGAGCCACCATGCCTGGCCTTACTTTTTAGTTATTTATTTTTTTTATAGATGGGGCCTTGCTCTGTTGCTCAGGCTGGAGTGCAGTGGCTTGATCTTGGCTCACTGCAGCCTCAAACTCTCCTGGGCTCAAGAGCTCCTCCACTTCATCCCCTAAAACAGTTGGGGTAACAGGTTGACACTGCCTGGCAGTGGCAGCATTATTTTTCTTTTTTATTGATTTTTGAAAAGACTTTTAAATACTCATAATTTCTTTTTTGTTTTTTTTTTTTGTTTTTTGTTTCTTTTTCACTCCTCTCAGCTCATACCTAGGCAGCATTATTTATATTTGAGGAAAAAAAAAAGAGATGTGTTGGTGGAAATGATGTTTGGGTTATGCTAATATTCAGGTTATGCTAATGTTCAGGCTATGCTAAGTGGCCATAAGTTATAAAAGGGTGATTCCAATCTCTATAGTTACATGGTGGTGTAGCCAAAATCTGAAAGAATACCAAACAGCAAATTGTTAGCAATGGTTGTCTTTGGAGAGCAAGAAGGTAGAGTGTCTAATGCCTTATATTTTATTTCCCTTTGTTACTTTAGGATAAATGTCCTTTTATCATAATTTAAAAATTCAAAATATAAAACTTGAAATTATTCTACTTAGTAATAACAGCCACCACGTACAGATGCCTACTAATGTTGGACATCCTTGCGTATACTTTTCAATGCATGGATGCTGGTTGGAATCTGGGGTTGTAATAAGTGTGCCATTTATATACTTTAAGTTGCAAGTTGCATGTGAGTGACAACCCACCTAAGGTAATATTGAACAAATTATTGACCTATAGGTAGATGTTTATCGCAAGAAGAGATTAATTTCTAAAAGAGTCCAAAAGTAGAGAGAAGAAAATTTATAAAAACCTCTAAATAGTTTTGAGACTCTTGATAGAACCCACTGACCTTTTTTTTTTTTTTCTTCCCACACTTAAAGAATTGTTTTAACAGGTAGAACCCACTGACTTATTGATGTCCAGGATGAGGGAAGAAACACATGTATGTATTCCTTAGTACCTGTCTCCCCTTCGTTCCCTCCGTTTTCTTCCCTGCCCTCCCTTCCCTTCTTCTAACCATAAATATGTATATATTTAGTAATTTGTTGTTTTTTAACATATAAATCCTGATAATATAAAATTATAATACAGAAAATAACAATGTAAAATCCTGATAATGTAAATTTATATATAAATCCTGATAATGTAGAAATAGGGTCAATAGCAACAAGAAAAGCACACAACACACACAGGTGTGTGCTGCTTGGCAATGGCAGCATATATTATTAAATATATTTATATAAAAGTTTATAGCATTCATGGTGGTGTGGTTTTATTTATGTATTTACCTGGGATTATAACTACACTGGTCCCTTTCACTTGGGTTTTTCTATTACAGAATATACCATTCTTTATTTTGATTCATTTCCCTGCATTTTTCAAGAATACTTGCAAATGTGTATTGCCGTCCTGTTTTGACTTCCTGTTTGAATCTCTCTCTCTCTTGCTCGCTCTTTCTGAGATAGGTGCCTAGGCTGGAGTGCAGCAGCATGCTTACAGCTCACTGCAGCCTCAGCCTCCTGGGCTCAAGTGATCGGTCCACCTCAGCCTTCTGAGTAGCTGGCAGCATAGGTGCTTGCCACCACGTCCAGCTAGCTTTTTGTAGACGTGGTGTCTCCCTGTGTTGTCCAGCCTGGGGAAGGTAAAATGACAGTTGAGAACCCCTGTATATTCAAGAGGAAACTGATTAGAGACCAGCTGAGATGTAAACTTAAAAATAGGGCTTTACAAATGAAGAAGGTGGCATTGTTAGTTGGAAGTGACAGGAATTCAACTAAAATAAGTTTAGACAAAAAGGAAAACTGACTTTTAACTAAGTTTATAGACGGGCAGGAGTGGCACCAGGAGTAAGAAACCAGAAATCAGTTTGAGCCTCTTCTTGATGCTTACTGTTGATTATTCTT
Organism: Cacajao melanocephalus; assembly: GCA_963573385.1. Taxonomy (NCBI): domain Eukaryota; kingdom Metazoa; phylum Chordata; class Mammalia; order Primates; family Pitheciidae; genus Cacajao; species Cacajao melanocephalus. The sequence continues at coordinate 63,108 of CAUYLG010014998.1, read as the reverse complement.
ACCTTCACTTCATTCTTCTTGAGATTTGAATTGTGGCTATTGGCAGCTCTTAGGCCTCTGTAGCACAGCTTCCCAACTCTGAAAGACCACTTCCTCCTGTGGCCTTGGGGTACAGGGGCCCTTGTTTGGCAGTCCTGCTAGAAACATAGTTGGGTGTGATATTTGAAGCTGGGTAGTATTTTCCAAAAGAAATATTTCAGGTATGGGCTTGTTCTCAACATTCTGAAGAACATAGACAGTATTCTCTTTATATCCTGTAGCCTAATTAGTGAGCAATTTTAAAGGAAGGATAATAGACAACTAACATTTATTGTGCCTTAAGATGGGCCAGACTTTTGCACATACAGTATCTTCTCTGTGTTGCAACATAACCATGGATTTTACCATCCTTCACTGATAAGGAAACTGAGACTCACAAAATAGAAATGATCTGTTGAAGTTTGCCAGGTTAGCAAGACTGACATAATATCATCCGCTGTGTCCAAATGTTCCATTATGAAGTGACATTCAGAAGTCCCCAGAAATCATCTTTATCAAATTTATTTGTATAAAATAGGCAAGATCAAAGTAAGCTGTTTATGTGACACTACAGACTAGTGTTAGGGCATAACTTCTGTACTACGGGGTGTTCCGGTTGCAACAAATCTTGGCAGAGATGTTTGCTTATGCTGCTGTAAGTAACTGAAGCACAAGCAACAGCATACTTAGGACTTAATATTGACGAACCCTTAGGCATGTGATTGAAGCGGCTGTGATAAGCAAGGTGAGATGTTGCAGGTAGCAGAATGTCATCAAGTGTTACTTCAGGAATGTGGTCCGGGAAGCATACTAACAAACTCTTTTTAAGAGATCATCTCACATCTGTTTTGCTTGTCTGTTTCATTTTCCTTATGTTTTTGAAGCACAGGAAAAGAAATTGGGTTGAATATTTTTTATTTGTTTTGTTCTGTTTTTTGAGACAGGGTATCACTCTGTATTTCCCAGGCTGGAGTGCAGTGCATTCGTGTGGTTTTGGCTCACTGCAGCCTCTGCCTCCCAGGCTCAAGCAATCCTCCCACCTCAGCCTCCTGAGTAACTGGGACTAAAGGCACATCCCATCATGTTGGGCTAATTTTTTTTTTTTTGGGAGACAGAGTCTTGCTTTTGTCGCCTAGGCTGCAGTGCAGTGACGTGATCTCAGCTCTTTGTAACCTCCTTCTCCCGGGTTCAAGCAATTCGCCTGCCTCAGGCTCCCAAATAGCTGGGATTAGAGGTGCCCGCTACCACACCTGGCTAATTTTTGTATTTTTAGTAGAGACAGGGTTTCACCATGTTGGCCAGGTTGGTCTCGAACTCCCACCTTAGGTTATCCCCCTGCCTCTGCCTCCCAGAGTGCTGGGATTACAAGTGTGAGCTTCTACGCCTGGAGAGGGTATCATTGTATTGCCAAGCCTGATCTCAAATTTCTGGGCTCAAGTGATCTTCCTGCCTCGGCCTCCCAAAGTGTTGGGATTAGAGGCCACCAAGCCTGGCCTGTAATTTTTTTTTTTTTTTTTTAATTTAAGAGACAGGTTCTTGCTGCAAGCTGGAGTGCAGTGGCACCTTCTAAGCTTATTGCAGCCTCAAACTCCTGGGCCCAAACAATCTTCCTGCCTCAGCTTCCGCAGTAGCTGAGACTGCAGGCGTGTGTCACCACACCCAGCTAATCTTTAAATTTTTGGTAGATAACAGGGTCTCTCTATGTTACTGTTGCCTAGGCTGGTCTTGAACTCCTGGCCTTAAGCGATTCTCCCACCTTGGCCTCCCAAAGCACTGAGATTACGGGTATGAGCCACTGTGCCTGGCCAAAAATGTTTTTGATTAGGAAGTCAGCTAGCATGTAGCCTGTGTTGTGGTATAAATAAAAAATTCTAATTTTAAGCAAATTTTTAAAGTTTACCAGAAATTTGTAAAGATTATTAAACTGATGCATCTTAAAATCTAAAGAGGAAATAAACCTTTCTGATTGCTATACTTGACTTTTTTTCAATATTAATGGAAAGTTGAAGGACAGGAATGTTTTTGCCATTACTTTTGGTGACTTGGTTTGCGACATTTTTATTTATTTATTGAGACAGAGCCTTGCTCTTGTCGCCCAGGCTGGAGTGCCATGGTGCAGTCTCGGCTCACTGCACCCTCCACCTCCTGGGTTCAAGTATTTCTCCTGCCTCGGCCTTCCGAGTAGCTGGGATTACAGGTGTGCGCCACCACACCTGGCTAATTTTTGTACTTTTAGTAGCAATGGAGTTTCGCCACGTTGGCCAAACTGGTTCAAACTCCTGATGTTGGGTGATCCGCCTGCCTCAGCCTCCCAAAATGCTGGAGGTTACAGGTGTGAGCCACCGCGCCCGGCTGCGTTTTTATGTTTTAAGGTAAGATAGCAGTTTATTCCTCTGACAATAAGGTCAAAATTATTTTGACAAATTATCTCAATAGTTAGGAGTAATTATGTGCTATTTGGGTAAAAGGGTCTGTCTGTCTATGGTCTCAAAAGTTCAGAGTGAAGGTGCTGTAAACATAATTACTTTACAGATGTGCACCTTGCAGCCGACTGTGTTGTATAAACTTGACAGGAACTCACATTCCCGGAAACAGGAGACCACACTCACCCAGACCCAAAGGAAAATCGTTAGTTACTAGGCTGTAAACCCCAGTTTTGTATTTGACTTTGTAGAAGTTAGACTTACTTAACAATTGGTCTTGGCAAAGTATACTTGGCAGTTAAAAGTAGCTTATTATCTTAGTAGTCTAGCACAAAATAACATATAGTTGGGTCTTGGAATGTTATTCTGAGAATTTGTATTTTGCTGAGTGCAGTGAATGTTTATTTTTACGTAATGATCGACAATACTGAAAATACGATTCTTTTGAGGAAAATTTTAAATGCATAATAATACCAAAGTAGACAGATAGGCATAATGAACCTCCGTGTACTCCGCCAGCCCCTGAAGTTACTAGGCCATGGTCAGTATCTTATCCCTCTCCCTAATGATTGTGAAGTACATCCTAAACATGATCATTTGTCTGTAAATATTTCAGTATGTATCTGTTTTTTTTTTCCTTTGAAAGAATATATTTTGTTATTGACTCAGTTGATATCAGAAATAAGCAGTTTCTTATACACTTCCTGAGGACTTACATTTCTATGGTATCAATATGTATCTCTGAAAAAGGGTAGGAAAATCCCCAGCACAATACCATTGCCAAACCTAAAAAAGTTAACAATTTCTGGATATTGTCAAATGTCTTGTTAACTCTACAAATTTTTATTTGTGTCATAATTATCATAAATTTTAAAAAATGTTTGAATGAATTTCTCTCTTTTGTTCTCCTTGCAGTATATTTGCTGAAGATTCCAGGTCTTGTTCTTTAGAATATCCTGCAGCATAGGTCTTGCTAATTGTGTCCCAGGGATGTCCTTGAACATGTGTCTCTGTTTCTATTTTTTGTGAATTATTGTACCTAGGAGTTTGAACAGGTTCAGATATGTGAGGTGAGATTACTTCATATGTGGTGGTTTGTTCATTTTTCAGGAGATCTGTAATACCTGGTTGTCTTTTAAATGCCTGGATTAAATGATAAAATGGCAATGTTTCAGTTATTTTTCATTTTTTAGCTGGAGTATTTTTATAGAGAGAAACCTCATTTGATCAAATATTACTCTTGAATATTTGGCAGTACAATTTGTGTAATAAAAAAGATCACACTAAATATTGATTCTTTTGCTTTTTAAAATTGATTTTCTGAATAGCAAGGTGGTTTACTAGCATCCTGTATTGGTGATAAATTAGTTTTTTGTGTTTGATATCACAGTTATAAACTCATAGATTTAAACCTGCATATTTCATTCATTTGTTGTTACTAACTTTATTGACACTCAAATTGTCCCATATTTGACCAGTGGAGGCATCTTCAAGCTGGCTCTTGAGTCTTTTTCACAATATCATAGTATTACTTGATAGCTTCCTTTTTGTCTGGTATGTATGAGATGAACCTAAAACATTTCTTGCTCTAGACCTGGAGTCAGCCATTTCTCTGAAAAGCCCTGGTCCCTTTTAGTGATAAATTCCTATTTAGAGACCACATTCTGGACACTACTGGGCTGTTCATTTTTTCTGTTCCTTTTCAGTGGACACGTCTCAGAAGTATATATTTGAAAGCAGTGCCATTTTATATTCTTCCATTTCAGATTCCGAATGCAGGATTTTACTTTCATGTGCTCTTTCTGTCTTTTTTGTCCTTATTCTTGGTAACGACGCTGTCTTAGCGAGTCTGCTCATGCGTTATGTTCCATTTCTTCACACTTACCGAACCATTACTCTCAAGGACGTTTCCTTGTCCTTGGGTTTCCTTTTATTCATGGCTGGTAGACCACTCTGACCCACGGTGATTTCCAGATTCACAGCATGAGCATAACTCTCATTTAACAGTCACCAGACACTCCAGGATTTACCGAGTTTTAAAAATTGAAGTATAACGTTGACAGGAAAGTACATACATACTGCAGGCAGCATGCCTCTACCAGTACCCCAGAAATCCGTTCCAAAAAGAAAAAAAAGAATGATACTATTACCCTGATTTGTACTACTGTTGCCTAGTTTTGCCTCCTTTAGAACTGTAAACTTTTGTGTTTTAGCATTCATGACTTTGTTGAGAGAGGTTTTTTTTAGCCCTTTCCAACTCTTAATTGTATCTCTATCAGAAAAGATGTGCCTTCGTCTTTGGCACACTCAAAACTCCTTATACCTTAGGAATATAAGTAGAAGGTCAAGCATGGTTGCTTTTTGGTTTTAGTTCCCTTCGTGATTTACAGAAGCTCTGTTTGTATGAGGGATTTTAGGCTTCTCCCTAGTATGTTGCATATGTTCTTTCCCAGTCGTTTGTATTTAGACTGCATTGCTGTGCTGCACTTAAAGTATTATGTGTAGCGTTATTTGACTGTTGAGTTTTGTGTCCTGCGTAGGCCCACCTCTACTCAAAATGATGTGAAAAAACGTAATTCTATATTTTCTTGTAGTTAGGTTTTATATCTCTGTTGATATCTGTAATGCATCTGGATTTGAATATAGTGTGAAGTGTCCATATCATCTGTAAACACAGATAGGAGGTTTTAACATCTTTCTGCCTTTTCCATTAAAACAAAACTTGCTTGAATTTCATTTACCTGTGACTGCTATACTTTTCCATCTCAAGTCAAACTTTGAGAAAAAATTTCCACTTGGGTTTTTCCACTTCATCTTCTCTTTGTCAACTCAGTGTTGGCTGCATGGATTCTACCTTACTGTTACGCTGACACTGCTTATGCCGTTGGCAACGGTGGCCTTTTTTTTTTTTTAAACTGAATCCAGTAGACTGAATACAGACCCCTTCTTCCCTGAGCTGTATGTTTTTATCATCGTTGGATAGTTTCTCCTTTAAATGCAGCTCCTTTAGCTTCTTTTAATAAAATGTTTTCTTGGCTTCTTATTTCACTGGCTTGCCTTTCTCAGTTTACCTTGTGCAGCCTCCTCTTTTCTGTTTCTCAGTTGTTAATACTTTCTAGAATTCATTCAGTTACATCCTCTACAGCTTATACTAATGCTTATCCTTGCGTGATGCATCATCTTATGACTTCAGTTATCAGCTATATTGACAACCCTGAAGTCTCTATTGTCAGCTCAGATTCTTTTCCCTCCCCTCCCCTCCCCTTCCTTCCCTTCCCTTCCTCTTCTCTCCTCCATTCCTTCTTTCCTTTCCCTCCCCTCCCTCTCTTTCTTTCTGTCTCTTTTTCTATCTCTTTTTTCTTCTTTTCTTTTCCTTTTTTTTTTTTTTACTCGGAATATCACACTCTTGCCCCGGCTGGGGTAAAATGGCACTATCTCGGCTCACTGTAACCTCTACCTCCCAGGTTCAAGCAATTCTCCTGCCTTATCCTCCCAAGTAGCTGAGATTACAGGTACCTACCACTACGCCTGGTTAATTTTTGTATTTTTAGTAGAGATGGAGTTTTACCATGTTGGTCAGGCTAGTCTCGAACTCCTGACCTCAGATGTTCACCCGCCTCAGCCTCTCACAGTGCTGGGATTACAGGCGTGAGCCGCTGCTCCCAGCTAAATTTATTTTTAAAACAATGTATTTTTGCCCCTAACAAGAGGCATTTAATGCTAAACCCAGCACCATTTGTTCCCCTCTCCCACCAAACCAGTACCTCCTCCTATGTTTCTCATTTCAGTGAATGAAGCAGATTTCTACCTTTGCTCAGAAATTTGGTGTCATTAAAGAAAAAGGGAGGGGGATTCACATTTAACAGGGGTAACAGTGATAAAGTGCGCCACTCAGTGGCACTTAGTGCATTCACAATGTTGTGTGACTAACCACCAGCTTACACTCCCTTCCCCCACCCATGTCTCACATTGAAATTTTTAATTTTTATTTATTATTATTTTTTGCTCACACTGGTTTTAAAACTTTTTCATCACATCATTAAATCACCCCCTACCATACCCATTAAGTAATGATGCCCCATTTCTCCCTCCCCTCATTGTTCAATCTGCTTTCTGTCTCTCTGGATTTGCCTGTTCTGGATATATCATATAAAATAAGTCACATGATGGGTGACCGTACGTGTCTGCCTTCTTTAACTTAGCCTGGTGTTGTTGAGCTTCATACATTGTACTTCATTTCTTTTTATGGTGGAGTAATATTTCACTGTATGTATATACTACAGTTTATTCGTTTGTTGATGGACATTTTGAGTTTCCACCTTTTGATTATTACAGCAAATGCTGCCACAAACATTCATGTATAACTTTCTGTGTGGACAGATGTTAGGTATATACCCAGTAGTGGAATTGCTGGGTCATACGGTAACTCTGCTTAACTTTTTTATATATCATTTTCCTTTTTTAAAAAAAATTTTATTTTTTAAACTGAGGTAGGATCTGGCTCTGTTGCCCAGGCTGGATGCCCGGGTGTCATCTCAGGTCACTGCAACCTCCGCCTCCTAGGCTCAGGCCATCTTCCCACCTCAGCCTCTCGAGTAGCTGGGACTACAGGTGTATGCCACCATGCCTGGCTAATTTTTTTTTTCTTTTTTTTTTTTGGTAGAGACAGGATTTTGCCATGTTGTCCAGGCTGGTATCAAACTCCTGGCTCAAACGATCTGCCCACTGCACGCTCCCCAAGTGTTGGGAGTGAGCCACCATGCCCAGCTCATATGTCATTTTTACTACTTTCAGCCCCACTACTGTAACATCACCAAGTTAGGTTGATTGAGTCTATCTTCTAAATACCCTTTTTCTTCATTGTTTCTAGTACTGTATACTTGAGGTACACTTTTCAGGATTACTTTAATCATTTGCTTTTCTTCTTTATACTGCAAGATTGGTTTTTGCAAATGTAAATCTCATGAGGTCATCCCATTGTTTAAAAGAAAACAAAAAAGAACCACCCTTCAAAGGCTTATCATTGCCCTCTGGATAAAGTCCAAGCATGCAGGGCTTACAAAGGCCCTTTGCTGTCCAGCTTTTGACATTCTGTTTAGTTTCAGCTACTCCCCTGCCCCCTGCCATTCCAGTCATATACTGATTGCCCTATTTCAGGTTTTTGTATGTGCTCCTGTATCTAGAAGTTTAGATTCTAAACCTTGCATTCCCTCACCCAGATCTATTTTTTTTATTTTTAGAAGGCCTTTCTTACTCTTCATAGTTATGTTATGTGCCCTTCTTTTTTGTGTGCCCCCAAATTCTTGTCCTGTTTTTGGAGCACATTGTAATTGCCCGTTTACTTCTCTGGGAATCAGGAGCTGCTGTTAGTCAAGTGTCAGAAGATACAGACAGACTGAAAGCACAATCGATAGGAATTTAGCAGAAGTCAAAAGATTATTTGATAAATTATTTAGGGAAGTCTTCATGGAGCGGGCTAGTATAGATATGGACCTTGAAGGAAGCATTCATGAAGGTATGGTAAGGTTCTATCACTTTAGGTGGATTAAGCCTGTGAAATATTCATGCATCTAGACCTAGGAAATTTCATGCTGGGGGCAGAAGCCACGACAAAAGTGAGATGTTGGACATTTTTCATCATGGCTTTTGTATTACTTACATGGAACAAGCAAAGGACACAATTACGCTGGTGGAAGAAATGCATGGAAGGAGTGGGCAAAAGATTTTAAGAACTTGGGAGTATTGACAAGAGTAAGAAGCAACGATATACTTTATGGAAAGTGTAAGGAAATTTTCAAGGATAATTTTGACCATGTATACTAATTTCAGAGCTTACCTACGTTTATAAACCCTGGACTTCCGGTGGAAAATGCAACTAGGTAATTTCTGGGTATATTATAGAATCTTCCGTGAAACTTCTGTGTACAGTTTTGTAGAAAATGGTCCGAGTAATGTAGTGTGTTTATCTAGAAGGTTGGAAATGAGATAACTCAGGTAGAAAATAACTGCTCACAGTGCATTTGTGTGTGTTCCAGTCCATCCCTCAGTTGACAGTAAAGTGGGACTTTCTGTTTTTTATGAGAATGTCTGCAACATAGTTGGCGCTTAGTACACATATGCTTGCATAAACAAAATAATGAGAATGCTGTTCCCATCTTAGTGTGTTTGTACTTTCAGCATCTTAAAAAATGTTAGATTAGCCACTTCAAAGTAAAAATACCTTTCTTGTGTTTTGAAATACGGCACTGATTTTAACTATTTATAAAAATCTAGTTTGCCTGTTACGCAAAAATACTAGACTTATAAAAATCTCTCCTCACATTTCAAGAAAAGAAGCAATTTCATGTTTAAACATAAATTTTTTATTTTTTTTTTGAGACGGAGTCTCACACTGTCACCCAGGCTGAAGTACAGTGGTGTGGTCTCGGCTCACTGCACTCTCTGCCTCTGGGTTCAAGTGGCAGCCTCCTGAGTAGCTAGGATTACAGGTGTGCACCCCCATGCCCGACCAATTTTTGTATTTTTAGTAAAGACAGGGTTTCACCACATTGGCCAGGTTGCTCTTGAACCCCTGACGTCCGCCTCCTGACAGTGTTGAGATTACAGATGTGAGGCACCATGCCCAGCCTAAACATAAATTGTCACTATTGGCTTTCTCATGTTTTGCTGGCATGATGTTGAAATAATACCATCGCTGATTGCCCAAAAAATTAATATCTCCTCAAAAAAAAAAAAAAATAGACTGGGTGCAGTGGCTCGCGCCTGTAATCCCAGCACTTTGGGAGGTTGAGGCGGGTGGATCACCTGAGGTTAGGAGTTCAAGACCAGCCTGACCAACATAGTGAAACCCCGTCTTTAAAAAAAAAAATTTAATATCTCCTCAGTGACCTACACATTGATTCAGTGCTTTGTAGCACTCTGAGTTGTATTATACTGACTTTCATCATTAGACAAAGCTGCCTGAGGATGATGGTAGGTAGTACATGAGCATTACCTATTGAGATTCCCAGCAAGTCCTTTTCCTTGTGTGTTCCTTGTCCCCACTTTCCAATTTGAGCTAATGAGTACTCAGTTCCCCTGACAGGTAAAACATTTGATAACTGTGGGTGACTGATATGTGCATTCACTATTGTGATTGTTGTTGTGTTGGTTCCTGTGGTGTATACATATATCAGTACTTAACTACTTTTTTTTTTTTTTCGGTGTTGGGGAGATGGAGTCTCGCTTTGTCACCCAGGCTAGAGTGCAGTGGCGTGATCTCGGCTCACTGCAACATTTGCCTCCCAGATTCAGGCAGTTCTCTTGCCTCAGCCTCCTGAGTAACTGGGAGGCTGAGGCAAGAGGTGCACGGTACCATGCCCAGCTAATTTTTGTGTTTTTAGTAGAGACAGGGTTTCAACATGTTGGCCAGGCTGGTCTTGAACTCCTGACCTGAAGTGATCCACCCGTTTCGGCCTCCCAAAGTGCTGAGATTATAGGCGTGAACCACCACACCCAGCCAAATTGTGTAATTTAAGTATGTGCAGTCACTGAATGTCAGCGATACCTCATTAAAGCTGCTTAAACATTCCTCACATGATCTGCTCACCATCAGTAGGCCAGTACTTTATTAATCCTGGTGTCTCTGGAAACCTTTTGGGCTCTGCACCCCTCCTCACCTGCTCCTTAAGGTCCCTGTCTTGGCCTGTGGGCCCCCACCTCGCTAGTTCCTCACCTCTCTCGTTTCCCACTCTGTCAACCTTTCTCCATGCCACAGCACTCTCTTTAGAAGAGAACAACCTCATGTTGCTACAGCCATTCCTGTGTACTCCAGCTATTACTCTTAAGCTGCTCCTGTGTCCTAGGAGTTGTGGCTGTCAGAGGGTCAACATGTACAGGCAAGACATATGGGGCCTCTGTTCTCCTTGTGCTCAAAGGCGGATGGGCACACAGGAGCACCGACTGTAGAAGCAGGTCCCCAAGACTACAGGGACAGGTCAGATAGGTATACAAGTGGTAGTATAAATGAAAGTTATTAAGCTCAGTACATTCCAATGAAAAGGTATGATCAGATACTCTGTTGAAGTTTCTGAAAGTATACCCTAAAGACAGCAGCATAAGAATTGCCAACTTGATTTCTGGGGCTCCCTCTTAATGAGAATCTCTGGGGGATGGGCCTGGATATCTGCATTTTAACAAGGTTTCTTAAAAGACCACTGTAGGGCCACTAGAATGACAAGAGCCTGGCCGGACACCAGTAGAAGCTGATCTTCTGGTTAGTTTGCTTTACCCAGGGCTTCCTCACAGTCTAGACATGAAAATGTTTTGGCCATCAAGTAGCATTTTGCCTGGCAAGGTGTATGCATTTAATGGTTTACTTGAACATATATGTTCAAGTTCCATAATTTATCTGTTCGATGAAAATTATATGCTTAAATGTGTTAAATAAACTTTTCTTTTTCCACAGAACTCAACAAAAATCCAGTGGAAGGCTTTTCTGCAGGTTTAATAGATGACAATGATCTCTACCGATGGGAAGTCCTTATTATTGGCCCTCCAGATACACTTTAGTAAGTATAAAGAAACTGACATCTTCAAAATGGAGCCCTTTTAATTCATTGAATTCAAAACTATTTTGGCAAACTGAAACGAAATTATTTTTTAAGGAGCAGGAGGAATGGCTCTGTTCAGTATCCTTTGTACTGAATTTGATCGTTGAAGGGTTTTTGTGTTCCACTTGAAGCTCCAATATCTAACACCTGTTGCTATTAAAAGTAATAGTTTCAGGCTGGGCGCAGTGGCTCACGGCTGCAACCCCAGCACTTCAGGAGGCTGAGGCAGGCAGCTCACCTGAGAGGTCAGGAGTTTTGAGACCAGCCTGGCCAACATGGCGAAACCCTGTCGCTACTAAATATATTAAAATTAGCAAGGCATGGTGGCACACACCTGAGTAATCCCAGCTACTCAGGAGGCTGAGGCAGGAGAATCACTTGAACTCAGGAGGCAGGAGAATTACGTGTTTTTTGGACATTTTTATAGAGAATGTATTATACACATCAATGTTTTAAGAAGGCTAAGGAGAATTTTTAAGATCGATTATTTTCTCTAATTGGGTCCCTACCAAATACTGGTTAGAATCTAGGTGTTCTTATCCTAAACTAATCTAATGGTCACTTTCTCCTAATTTATTGAAAGTTATTTTTAGACTATACGATAATCTATTGACTGACTATTAATTGTTAAACCAATGACTTAGGGATAGACAACAGTGTAGTGGTATTCAAGAACAGTAGAAAAAGAGAGGTAGAATTTTAAAATATTTTGTGTAGTTTTTAGATGCAAAGACCGCAGTCTTATTTTCTGCTCTTGAGTGTTTGCAGACCAACTTAAATTTACTAACATGCATCGTTTTGTAAGATGCATCAAGACTTGCTTACATTGGTGACTGGTACAAGTTTCTGTGCTTTTTATAGCAGTTGAGGTATTGTGGGAAAAAATAAAGTGGGCTTCTCAAAGCCATACAACTGAGTGACAGGGACAGATCTAGACCTGAGTTTCTTCAAGTCTGAACTAGACTTCCTCACTCATCCTTGATCTCAGTGGTGCTAAGTGGATAAGGATTTGGACCCATCAAACTTTTTATTGGTGATGGTCAAGTAGTTGTTTTTAGGTTTTCTAAGTTTGTAGCTCTTTTCCTCCACAGAAAACAGCTGATAGAAAAGAAGATTTGGAGCTATTTCTGTGCCAGGCCAGGCTGATACATACAGAGTTGAGCCGTACTGTGGACATTGGTGTTTCTGATAACTATTGCCAGTCAGAATTCTTGCTGTTGTGTTTCCTGATGGTAGTTTGCATTGATAAGTTTTACAAACTGAGATCACTAAATTTGGTCACCCCACATGATTAAGGTTTTTGGCAGATAACAGTAGCCATTGAAGACCATCTTATGTTTCCTCGTAACCTTACTGTTATTTGAAAGCAAAATTCTTGACAATTTTTTCACCAAAAGATGTCTGATGCAGCCAGATCCTTACCACTTATCACACCTGGGATGTGAGCCCAGTGAAGACACAGCAGCATTTCAGTGACAGAATCTGGTTACCCTTGTATTATGTACATGAAAACAAGAAAAACTCTGCTAAACAGATGGCTGTATGGGGCATTGGTTAGAAATCCAGATTGGAACTCAATTCTAAGGGCCTCATTGAATTTTTTTTTTTGAGATGGAGTCTCACTCTGTCTCAGTCTGGGGTGCAGTGGCATGATCTTGGCTCAGTGCAACCTCTGCCCCTCCAGATGCAAGTGATTCTCCTGCTTTAGCCTCCCAAATAGCTGGGATTACAGGTTCCCACCACCATGCCTGGCTAATTTTTGTATTTTTAGTAAAGACAGCGTTTTACCATGTTGACCAGGTTGATATCGAACTCCTGACTTCTCAGGATTAGATATACAAACACTTAGATTGTGTTACAGTTGCCTACAGTATACAGTACAGTAAAATGCTGTACAGGTTTATAGCCTAGGAGCAATAGGCTATATCATAAAGCCCAGGTGTGTAAGTAGGCCATATCTTACAGGTTTGCCTATGTTCACTCTGTGATGTACAAAATCGTCCCAGGACGTCTTTCTCAGATCATAACCCTATTGTAAAGCCTCACATAGCTGACTGTATGTTGTTTACCTCCAACTCCACCAAAGAGAACCACTTTTTGTTTTCACTAATAAAAACCCATTTCTGGCGTTTGGTATACATTTTTAAAAGTGTTGGCTGTTGAATTGAGACATGTTTCACCGCAATATTTCTGGCAGCTCCTCTGGAGTGTGTACATGTTGCTGAGAAAACTGGTGGTCACTTTTGGACTGTGCCTCTCTGAGATCAGTAGCCTTTGCACAGGAAAGAGAGAGCATGCTCCTAGGGCAGGACCTGAGGGAAGGCAAAGGAAGGCACAGGGTAATGAAGAAAGGCTTGTGAGAAGGAGGCCTTTTCAAATGCTGCCAACAATCAAGTACTTCATAGAATGCCTAGAAAGTATTTGTTGTCTTAACAGGAAGTAGTGATGTTCTTGTAGTTATTTCAGTGGAATGGAGAGAGGAGAGCCCATCTTGGAACTGACTGAAGTGCGCTGTTGGGAGTGGTTATGTAGACCTCACGTTTAAATAACTGCCTGTGAAGGGAAAGAGAGTCTTGGCATCGGGGGCTGTGTTATAGGATTGAAAATAAATTAATGTAGGCTCAGATGGTACCCAAACCTAAGTGAGTAATTCACAACTGTATAATTAGATAATAGAAGTAATACTGTACCAAAGTTCTGTAAAAGCTCTTGTGATTATCTCCCTATGCCATCATTAGCCCTCATTTAGTCACTAGAGGGCACTCCACACTCTTTTCAGTCTGTGTAACTGCAAGCTACTACATCCAAGGGGTACTGCGAGACTCCTATAGTTACCACAAGTCTTATTAATTCAGTCATACTCTTCTTTTTATTTTCATTAATGAGTCTTTCCCGTACAGTAGTCTTTAAGGTCTTTCTATGAAATGTACGTCTGAAACTGGTGTGGTACACCTGCTATTTTCAGACTGATTATCAAGCAGTATGAATAGCCACTCATATCCACAGAAATTAAAATTTCAGATGGAAGTGGTAATAGGTTTGTAAGAAAGTTTAGGCTGGACACAGTGGCTCACATGTATAATCCCAGCACTTTCGGAGGCCGTGGGCGGATCGCTTGAGCTCAGAAGTTCAAGACCAGCTTGGACAATATGGCGAAACCCTGTCTCTACAAAAAAAATAAATGAATAAATAGGTCAGCCATGTTGGCACATGCCTGCAGTCAGGAGGCTGAGGTGGGAGGATCACTTGAGCCTGGGAGGTGAAGGCTGCAGTGAGCCAAGATCACGCTCTGCACTCCAGCTTGGGCAACAGAGCTAGACACTGTCTTAATAAGAAACCTGGATATCACTGGATGATTATAACATTTTATAAATTTGTATTAATGAATGGTGATTGTATAACTTCTTTTCTCTCTCTTTTCATCACCAGTGGCTGGTCTGTTCAAGGAGTATGCTTTATTTTGTTTTTAACCACTGGCAATGGTGTGAAGAATTTGGAGAATCTTAAGATTATGTGTTTTGTAGTATTGCCTTACCTTGGGTGGATATAGAAAACGAAGAGTCGGTTAACCAAAACTCTGAATTACATTCTTTTACAGTTGCAAAATTCCATTCCGGTTACAAAATTATTTTGCAGTCCTGTGTAAGACGTAGAGGCAGAAGCCATCTGTTCTGTAATGAACTTCTGGAGGGAATGAACCTAGTGCCTACATTGCTTAGAAATGGAATGATCAATGGCAATGCCATAACATTTATCATGTAGTGTTGAAGAACGTGGACTTTGGGGACTGCCTTGGTTAGCTCCCTAACTCTTCGACTCTTCTTAGTTGAGTGACTTTGAACAATTACTTCAATTTGGTCTTAGTAGTTTTATTTCTAGGGTAAACATCCTATGCTTAGGAAATGTTCCGAATGCTCAATGTTTTATTGCTTATAATAACCAAAAGAAAAAAGAAAAAAAAAAAGAAACAAATATCTTATTTTTTTCCCCTTTTGCGGTTTTGTTACTTATCTTTGTAAACAGTCAATTATAATTTGAAGGACACTTTGTAGTAATTAATTAGACTATTTGAAAAACTGTACCAAAAATTTGTACTACAGTATTGTGTCCCTAAGAGATTAGGGTCCTTAGTAACAGAAATAAATTCAAAAGGGTCACTGCTCAGCAGTGTACATAACTACAGAGTAGAGCACAAGCTGCTGGCTGTGAACAGAAAGTGCCTTCATAAAAATATCGTCAGGTATTTTCTAGCATTATGCCCTAGCACAAAAGGGAATGCCTGTGGCAATGCCATTGTTTTTTTCTGCTATAAGATAAAGAAAGGGCTGTATCCCTAAGATATATACTTAATGAGGATGATCTCAACAGAAGCTCCAATATTTTTCTTTTTTCGCTGTTCTTTCTGAAGCTCATCTGGATGTTGCAGAGCAATTTTCTAATCCTTTCATTGTTAATTGGCCTATTAAAAGTAGAGTTCTTCAGCAACACAAAAAGAAAAGACACAGTCTAAAACGGTCCACACAAATACACTTTGAAATAGGTATATTTTGATATAAATATAATGTGCCATTCCATTACTTTTTCTAATGTCTGTAAAGTTTTTAAATGGAGGATTTCAAACCAATGATGTGCAAAGCCAGTCTCATGACACAGTCACTTAAACTTATTTTTTTTTTAATTTATTTTTACTTTTTTTTCAGAACATTCTTGGAGTATAAACTTATTAAGTATGGGAAAATTTTATTTCTTCCCCTTTTCTTGTGGAATAATTTAGTTTCCCACTCTGGTCATGATTCACAAAATGAGTAAGACCACATGTAAAAATGACATAGAAACACAGGCAATGAAGAAAACTTCTAAAACCAAGTATCCCTGTGTATCCAGTATCATGCCAGCAATGACGGAAATGATGGCCAACCCAAGATTCTGAATGAACTGCGTGAAGCCACATGCAATTCGCAGTTGATGTTCAGGAACTACAGACACCGCTGTTGGCCATAACACACAGGCAGGCAATGAATAGAAGATTCCCAGAAGACACACAGCAACCTGGGGGTTCCACATTGTAAAGGCCAGCACCATGTGGGACACAAGAGTGGCTGCTACCACACACAGAACCCAAATGGTGTTCGTCCCTGTTCCATCCACCAGGAGCCCAAATACTTTGATATGGCAGCTGACATATACAACACTGTTAATTGCACTTGATTCCTGGGTAGAAAATTCAAATTTCTCTGTAAAGAAAACTTTCCCAAGTCCAGTAAAGGGAACTTGGCAACACAATAGCTGACACAGATGATAAATATGAGCCTCAGGAGTAAGAAGAAATGTTTTACATCAGTTAGTTTAAAAATTTCACCTGTTTTTTTCTGCTTTTTATGAAGGATTCTCTTTGCTCTGTGATCTAAGTAAGCAAGAGGCAAGGAAGGCACAAATTAGTGAAAGAATGTATGTTACACTCCCAATCCTAAGTGTGACCCCAAGGGTTGTGTGGCCAGCAGACCCCAACAAAGCTTCATTGTTAGAGTACAGTCAGCTCATGAAGTCATGCTTACTGGACTTCCAATTCTAGCCATGCTAAATTGTTGGAGTCCAAACACCAGGTTTAATTCCTTGTCTTTAAACCAGCTCATGGCATATGTATTCTGGGCAACTGCTAAGCACTCCCCACCAATCCCAAATACAAAACTTTCAAATTCCATCAGCCAAAAACCATTAAGTATTCCACCCAGAACAAAAACAACCTGTACAGTACAAATAAAGCAGCTAAAAATAATTGTGTCCCATCGTATTCCAAATACTCAGTTTTTTTTTTTTTTTTTTTAATGCCACCAAAGAAATACAAAACTACATTGGGCCAAGAATATCAGGCATATAGCAGCATGAATTTCATGGTATTCACCTGCATATCCTGTTTATCCTGAGTCTGAAGGACAGCAGAATTTTCATAGCAAAAATAGCTGCCAGAGCCAACGAAGCACATCAGTAACAGAATCCGAAGTTGTCACCAGGTGACTGGAGGCCACTGAGGGCCAGCATCACCCAAGCTTTCTCATCCTTCTCCTCCATTGTGCCCGTGGGAGACTGAGAGGCCCAAGGGGCGGCAACTCCAGGACCCAGCAGAAAGCTGCACCTGCAGAGCACAGCCAAGGCCGCGATCACCTGACTCGGAATGCAGGAATGAAAGAGAGTGAGCTGGGGCAGGCAAAATGAACGGACGAGAGACAGGTGCAACAGCAGTGTACATTGAGCACATTTCAGATGGCAGCATACAGTACACCATTTAAATAAACACGGCAGAATGCTACAGGATTGGATTCTTGAAAGATTTTTATCATTTCACACAGAAGCAGTAAGGGATGCCTCGTGGAAGAAACTTGAACTAGGCCTGGGTTTTTCAACTCTTTCAAATGTGAAACTGCTGGCTACATACCTCTTGTTCCATTTTTGAGACAGAATCTCATTCTGTCCCCCAGGCTGGAGTGCAGTGGTGCGATCTCGGCTCACTGCAACCTCTGCCACGTGGGTTCAAGCAATTTTACTGCCTCAGCCTCCCAAGTAGCTGGGAATGCAGACACCTGCCACCACACCCAGCTAATTTTTGTAGGTTTTAGTAGAGCCGGGGCTTCACCATCTTGGCCAGGCTGGTCTTGAACTGCTGACCTCTACCCGCCTAAGCCTCCCAAAGTGCTGGGATTCCAGGCATGAGCCACCGTGTCTAGCCTACATATCTCTCTTTAATATCATGGTAGTAATTGTACTACAGTATCTGTGATGAAGATAATATGTAATTAAAGCAAAGGTATTTTGAATTCGATGCTTTCTTTTTTTTTTTTTTTTTTTTTGAGATGGAGTCTCGCTTTGTGGCCCAGGCTAGAGTGGCATTGGCGTGATCTCGGCTTATTGCAACCGCTGCCTCCCAGGTTTAAACCATTCTCCTGCTTCAGCTTCCTGAGTAGATCGCCTGGCTAACTTTTACATTTTTAGTAAAGTCCTGGTTTCACCATGTTGGTCCGGTTGTTCTCAAATTCCTGACCTCAAGGGATCTGCCCGCCTTAACCTCCCAATATTGCTGTGAATACAAGTGTGAGTCACCATGCCCAGCCACAGTCACATCTTACGTGATGCATTAATGTTTAGTCTACAGTGTTGTACTCTGTGGGTTTTGGGCTTCCTCTTTGCTAACTTGGCTGATCGGCAGAAGTTTGCATGCATAAGTTGGGTACTGTTGAGTTAAGCATTTAAAAAAAAGCAAGTAGAATTTCCACAGGTAGAATAGAAGAAGAGGGTCCACAGATAGGAGAAAAACTATCAGAAATAGCATGGTTGCTTCAGAGTGGGAGAGGGCATTTTCAGGTAGAGTGAAAATTGTGTGCTTGATATCTTTAGGGCTACACTCTTAGGTGAATTTGGTTGACATTTTAGAGATTTAAAACAATTTAGAAGGTCTAAGGCAGTTTTTCATGATGAGGATTCCAGTCAGCTATTGTTAAGCTTTTTGAGTGAATCTAACCAATCAAGAGTAAGTGACATGGGAAAGTTGACTTAATGTTGTCAAGGAATCAAGTGGTAAGTGGCTGCCAGTGGGATCAAGTGCAGGGGCTTTGTGGCACTGGCTTTGAGGTCCTTTTACATAGACTCTCTTTTTTTTTTTTTTTTTTTTTTTGGAGACAGAGTCTCACTCTGTTGCCCAGGCTAGAGTGCAGTGGCACAATCTTGGCACACTGCAACCTCTACCTCCCAAGTTTAAACAGTTCTCCTACCTCACCCTCCCAAGCAGCTGGGACTGCAGGTGTGTGCCACCACGTTTTGCTGTTTTCTGTGTTTGCGGCTTTCAAACCCATAATTAGAAATATTTTGCATCATGACCCAGTGCATACTTAGGTGTATGTAAATGAGTGAATATGTAGATTATATAACTGAAACCACTTGTGATAATAAACTCTCATGTTTTCTATTTTGTTAACAAAAAAACTTTGCTAGTGACCCATTAAATTGCTTTTGCAGCCTTGTTTGAAAAACGAGTCCATGTAATCAGTATATCGTAAGACCCATGTAGGCACTAACTCACACAGAGTAACAGGATGAGAAGATAAAGACTTAACTCTTATTGGTGTAATCCACTCTTCACAGCAGCTGTTCCAGCCTCTCTTCCCTCAAATCTTCATGTTTTCCCTTCAATAGATAACCTCCCAAATTATGGAAAGGAAGGCCCTAAGGTGGGCTAACATTTCTTAATTTTTCATTCCTTCTGAATCTCTCTTTTAAAAATTTTGATTTGTACAGTTTGCCCATCTAGTTACTATCTTCAGCTGTTAAGCTTTTGGTATAAATTGTCCTATTTATTATGCTTAAGTACTTTACTATCCTATTCGTTAATCCTTTACAGTCTTTTTTCTGTTCCTTTTTACTGAAAAAAAATTGGATTATCAAGGTCACTGACTTTTTATACTCTTGAGTCCTGTGGCATTTCAGAAGTGTTTGGTATTAATGATCTGTCTCTTTTTAAAACTTAATCTGCACCTCCCCCATGTTCAGGAAAAACAAGAAAAATTCATACTTTCTTATGGTGAACAGTTCAAGCTTTTTAAATGAGCAGATCAGAGAGGAAAAGATCTCATAACACTACACTGTTGTTCGTTAACAATGGCTGTATATTTATGTCCTGTTTCTGGACAGTTTTCTATGTGTATACAAACGCTCCCCCACTTTCTTTCCCTTTTCTTTCCCCTTCCCTTCCCTTTCACCTCTGCTCCTCATCTCTCCCCTGCCCCCTTTCTTTCTCCCTTTCCCTTTCCTTTCCACTTCTGCTTCCCTTTCCCCTCCTTTCCCTTCCTTACCTCCTCCTCCTCCTTTTTTTTTTTTCTTTTTAGAAAGGGTCCCACTCTGTTTACCAGGCTAGAGTGCCGTGCAGTGGCACAATCACTCTCTGAAGCTTCGACTTCCTAAGCTGAAGGGATCCTTCCCACCTCAGCCTCCTGAGTAGCTAGGATTACAGGCACGAGCCACCATGCCTGCCTCCCAGTTTTTTCTTTTTCTTTTTTTGAGATAGAGTCTCATTCTGTCTCCAGGCTGGAGTACAGTGGCACAATCTCAGCTTACCGCAACCTCCGTCTCTCGGGTTCAAGCCATTCTTCTGCTTCTGCCTCCGAGTAACTGGGACTACAGGCTCGCGCCACTACGCCCAGCTAATTTAAATATTTTTAGTACAGATATGGGGTGTCACCGTATTGGCCAGGATGGCTTCAGTCTCTTGAACTCTTGGTCTGCCTGCCTTGGCCTCCTAAAGTGCTGGGATTACAGGCGTGAGCCACTGTGCCCGGCTCCCACTGTTTCTTTAAAGACAAATGAGATTATTTTAGAAATATCTGCTTTTGAAAATTTAACAATAGATTCCTCATATTATTCCATGACAATACGTAGTACTGATATTTTTCCTGGTGGATGTTTTCCTTGTGCCACTAACATAGTAAGCTCCACAGTGCTCTCCGATGCTTTGTTCTCTCCTTTTATGTAGACCAATGGTTAGAGTAACATGGTAAACAATATGCATTTGTTCAATGAATGAAAACCATCTAATGAGCTCAGAATTTCGTTTCTCACTGATCTGAAACAACCACAGTCATGACTCTAATGGTTGGACACATTGAACAATAGAAGAATTAGAAATGGTATTGCAATAAAGAAATTTAAACAGGTCATCTCAAGCAATTCCTAGATAAGAAAAAAAAAAATTTTAAAAAGAGGTCAACGTACTAGAGGGGACCTGGTGGCTAGTTTAGATTTTAGTCAAAATCTTTAGAAAGATTTAGAAAGAGGTAATATTTAAGCTGAGTACTGAATGATAATCAGAAGACAAAGGGAGAAAGGTATTTCCAGTAGAGGCAACATTTAGTACCAAGTCCACAAGACAGGAATTTAATGTTTTGCCCTGTAAGGCTGACTTGACCTCTTTGGTTTTGATTAATGTATACAACTCATTGTATTGTTCTTTTGACGATTCCTGAGGAATAATTACTAATTAAATGTCAGTGATCTGGAGTGCGTTGTCTAAAATAGCAGTCACAAGCCATATTTCAAGTGGCTGGTGGCTACATTGTTGGACAGCACAGATACAGAACATCTCCAGTGTTAAACTTCTGTTTCACTGTGCTGTTTTGGAAAGTCATTAAAATAGAAACTCCTTGAGATTCTTTTCGCTGCTGTACCTCTAGAGTTTGACACATAAATGCTGAATAAATATTTGATAAATGATGAAATGAATAAAGGCACAGATGGAGGCAGTATATCTGTTCCTAGACAAGGAACAAAAAATGAGCCTAAGTTTTGAGATGAGAAAGATTAGATATGTTTGAGGAACAGAAAGAAGACTGGCTAGAACAGAGAGGAATGATAGTTTGAAATCAGCATAGAGAAATTGGTGATGTTAAACCTTCTGAATTTTCTTTTAAGTGCATTGGGAAGTGATGGAAGGGTTTGTAGTATAGCAGTAATGTGATCTGATCTGAATGTCTTTTTAGCAGATGATTTCTTCTCATTTTACTAGCTCTCTTGAGAGTTTAAAGTGATAGCTGTGACAGTTTATTAAACTAGTTATTTGAGTAAGTAACTGCCTGTGGTGAATCCAGATTATTTGTTTACTTCATTTTTGGTGTTAGTCCTAGCACCCTTGTTTTATATTTGTTTTAATGATTCTATACTTACAAGCAGGAACTTACAGGCAAGAACTTGTTTTTGTTCTTTTTTCCAGTGAAGGTGGTGTTTTTAAGGCTCATCTCACTTTCCCAAAAGATTATCCCCTCCGGCCTCCTAAAATGAAATTCATTACAGAAATCTGGCACCCAAATGGTAAGTTTATCTAGTTTTACTTTTACATTTGCAAATATGATGGCCTGTCATTGACGTGTTCAAGGTCAATAAGATCTATTTCTCAGTGAAATTGCTCAGGCATTTTTGTACTGTGTTCATCGTGCACATGGCTGTGTACTAAAACCTTTAAAACAGAAGGAGAGGCCAGGCGCGGTGGCTCACACCTGTAATGCCAGCACTTCGGAAGGCCGGGCAGGCGAATCTCTTGAGGTCAGGTGTTGGAGACTAGCCTGGCCAACACGGTGAAAACTCGTCTTTACTAAAAATAAAAAAAATTAGTTGGGCATGCTGGTGCCTACCTTAATCCCAACTACTTGGGAGGCTGAGGCACAAGAATCACTTGAACCCGGGAGGCACAGGTTGCGGTGAGCTAAGATTGCACCACTGCACTCCAGCCTGGGCAATAGAGTGAGACTGTCTTAAAAAAAAAAAGAGAAGGCAAAATAGAGATCATGTGGGAAAAGTTATTTTTTATTTATTTGCTTAGTTTTCAGCATGGTTTGAGACTCATATTTTAAACCAGAGGCAAGGTTCCTGAGTGATAACATCAGTAGAGCTCCTGTAATTGAGGAGATGGATAATTACTGAGGTATTAGATGATTCACTGGCTATTACAAAGAGCATGGAAATTAGGAAACCTGGATTTGTAATTTATATTTTTTCGTATTATTTTTATACCATGGACAACTCTTAATTTCTATATGTATTCTTAGGTGTAAGGTTACTGACAGCATCATAGGAAACAACACTTTTATTGTATTTTTTAAGCCTGGAAAGCATCTAGTATGGCTGTGCATGTAACGATGACATTGACTTTTTTTACTTAAAGAAGAGCAACCATTTCAAATCCATATCGTGGCAGTTCTCCTGCCTGGGCAGCTGCCACTGGACACTCTCCCCTATGTGTAAGTCCCCAATAAAACCCTGTGTCTCATTAAAAAAATTTTTTTTAATTCCTCTATTTTTATAAAGTAAAATAAAATCCCCAAAGGCTAGGCTAGATAAGCTTTATTTATAAAACAGTCTGTCTGAACTTTTGGCTTTGTTTTGTTTGATAGAACTTGCAGAGATTTCTAATTATTTTGACTGTGTAATCAGAGTTGTCTCTTTAGGCTATTATACTCATTTGCATTTTGCTTCTCATCAAGACTTCTGGGTGCAGGGAATAGAAACACATATATTAGTTTAAGCTGGAATCAGTGAGACAGGAATGAATGATTGAATGAAGTTAAACAAGGATTTATCGGAAGGGTATGGAGTATGTCATAGAAGCCAAGGCTGGAAAACAGACGGGCATATGCGAGACTGGGACTGGCACATGGAAAGCTACTGGGAGCCCGGGGGCTTAGCATATTTTAGTGCTGTATCTGAGGCCGCAGTGATCGTAAAAGATAGTTATTTTTCATGTCAGGAAGAAGGGCAAACCGTCTGACAGTTTGTTGCAGAGCGAGTTAGCGGCAGTCCTGCGTGATGCGTGGATGCATGAATGGGTGACACTTGTCTCTTGTACTTTGACCTTTCGTCTGTTTCTTCTTAGGCTTTTGGCATTTCTTCTACCTTCACTTGCATTACTTGATTATAATAGGCAGTCTTTTAGCACCTATTTCCAAAGAAGATGGGACAAAGACTCTGAATGTTGGCTTCACCACAAATTAGCTGTGTAGCTCTAGGCAAAACTTCTTGCAGCCTTAAGCTACCTTGCCTACCTTCCTGCCTGCCTCCCTCCCTTCCTTTCCTTACCTTTTTCTTTTCCTTTCCTTTCCTTTTTCCTTTCCTTTTTCTTTTCCTTTTTCCTTTCCTCCTTCCCTGCCTCCCTTGTTTCCCTCCTGTTCTGTCCTATCCTGTCCTGTCCTTTTTTTCTAAGACAGGGTCTCACCCTGCCACCCAGGCTACGCAGTGCAATGGCATGATCACAGCTCACTGTAGTCTTGACCTCTTGGGCTCAAGTGATCAAGCAGCTGGGATGACAGGGACGCACCACCACACCCAGCTAATTTTTGTTTTGTGTTTTTTTTTTTTTTTTGTAAAGATGGGGTTTCAACATGTTGCACAGGCTGGTCCTGAGCTCCTGGGTGCAAGTGATCTGCCCACCTTGGCCTCCCAAAGTGCTAGGATTACAGGCATAAGCTACCACGCCAGGCCTATGTTTTCTATCTGTGAAAATTAAATGAAAGCATATATGTAAGCAAGTACATGGGACTTCCCTTCTGGTAAGAAGAAAAATTAGCAATCATCTAGGTAGTTTAAAAGGACTGCTGCTAAAATGGTGTTATGTTTCATTTTAAGGTTGAAGAGACGTTTTATTTTTTTCTTTCCTTTTTTTTTGAGACAGAGTCTCACTCTGTGTCACCCAGGCTGAGTGCAGTGGCACGATCTTGGCTCACTATACCCTCCACCTCTTGGGTTCAGTTGATTCTCCTGCCTCAGCCTCCTGAGTAGCTGGGATTACAGGCATGCACCAGCACACCTGGCTAATGTTTGTATTTTTAGTAGAGACAGGTTTTCACCATATTGGCCAGGCTGGTCTCAAACTCCTGACCTCAAGTAATCAGCCTGCCTCAGCCTCTCAAAGTGCTGGAATTACAGACATGAGCCACTGTGCCCAGCCTTGGATGGAATTTTGATGAAGATGTTGGTTGGCTTGAACTTCCTTCTTTAGGCTGTGAGCACGCATTTAATTAATTATTTTTAAAGCTGTACGTAATAGTGGGTTGTCATGACAAAAAGAGAAAGTGACAAAAAAATAAAAAAGTTATGTAATAGGTTTCTCTTAATTTTCCTTCTTAAAAGATTACACTTGAGGAAGGTTGGAGGGGAAGTCAGGTGCTGAATCAGATAGCCATGAGGTGTAGAGCATTTTAGTAGTGATTTGAGTAAAAAATAATAAAAGCTTGAACTAAGAATAGTATCACAGGAAGGGCAGTTTACTTAGACTTGACTGTCAGAGGTGGATGGTAATGGAGAAGTAAGAATTTAGGATTGACTGGCTGTTTACAAAAATAATTATAGAGTGAAAACCATAATGAAATACCACTTTTTTACCCACTAGGATTCCTATTATCTTTTTTATTATCTAATAAATAAGATAATAACTAGTGTCAATGAGGAAGTAGAGAAATTAGAACTCTCATGCACTACTGGCAAGAAGGTAAAATGGTGCGGATGTTTGGAAAAGAGTCTGGCAGTTCCTCAAAAGGTTAAGCATAGTTACCATGACCCAGCAATCCCAGTCCTAGGCACCTAGCCAAGAAAACTGAAAACATATGTCCAGAAAAAACTTGAACATGAGTGTTCACAGCAGCATTTATTATTCATAACCACCAAAAAGTGGAAACAACCCAAGTGTCCATGAGTTGATAAATAGAAAAACAAAATGTGGATCCATAGAACAGAATATTATTTGGCAATAAAAAGAAATGAATTATATGATACTGTTTTCTTAAGGAAAGAAGGAAATGAAGTAGTGGTACATGCTACAACACAGACGAACTTTGGAAACATTATACTATGGGAAACAAGTCAGTCGTTAAAGGTGACATAGTGTATGATTCTCTTTATATTGAAATGTCAAGAATAGGCAAATCCATAGAGACCGAAAGTAGGTTAGTGGTTCTCTGCTGCTGAAAGGGAGGTAGGGCATTGAGGAATGGTTGCTAACTGGTATTGGGTTTCACTGTCGGGTGAAAAAAAATTCTACAATTGATTGTGGTGTTGATCATACAACTCTTATAGACATATTAGACATAAACCATTAAATTGTGCTCTTCACATAGGTAAATTATACAGTAGGTGAATTATAGAGATGTTATAAAATTATTTAGGGGAAATAGTTCTGTGTTACCTTACATATATTCAGTTTTTCTTGAGGTATACTTGCTGCATCCAGTTAGATAATTAGATAAAACTAGTTCAGGGTTGAGCAATGAGCTTAAGGGTCTTGGAAGTTACTGTATCAAGATGATAGATAACATGATAATGAATAAGCTGATTTATCTAGGGAGAATATCATTAATGTTGGAGATTAGAATTACATCAAAAGTCAGATTGAGGAAGACGAAAATGGAAAGTGACTGAGTGAATGGCTCAAGAACCAGGGAAAAACAAGAGTACCACAGATGCCAGGGGAGGAAAATGTATCCAGCAAAGGGTTGTCATAGTATGAGTTGTCTTGGTCCAGAGGGGTGACTTCAGGTAGATAAAGGTACCCAGGAAAATAAATATGTTATCCAGACCACTCATGACACAGTTGTGGTGAGTAAATAGAAAAGATAAGGGTATATCAGGTTTTCAGAACTTTAGATGCATGGCCTCAAGAAAAAGGAGCTAGCTAGAAGTGTATGCATTGTTTAGGTAGCTTAGCTTTTGTGGGTTTTTTTTGTTTGTTTGTTTTTGTTGTTGTTTTTTAAAGAGTCTTACTCTATTGCCCAGGCTGCAGTGCAGTGGCTCACTGCAACAACCTCTGCCTCCCAGGTTCAAGCAATTCACCTGCCTCAGGCTTCCAAGTAGCTGGGATTATAGGCACGTGCCACCACGTCTGGCTAATTTTTGTACTTTTAGTAGAGATGGGGGTTTTACCATGTTGGCCAGGCTGGTTTCGAACTCCTGACCTCAGGTGATCCCACCGCCTCAGCCTCCCAGAGTGCTGGGATTACAGGCATGAGCTACCACACCCGACCCAGGTAGCTTAGTTTTAAGATAAAAGCTAACCTGTGTTTTGAGTAGTTGGTGTTGAGACTATAGGCTAGCTATTTCCAGGGAAAATGATAGAATTTTCTTCATGCTAAACAGCAAAGTGGAAGAAAACGCTAAAAGCAATAAAAAGTTACAAATGATTTTTAAGTAGTGAATAGCACTTATCTGGTGTAAGGAACAAAAACGTTATAGTTTCAAAAGTAATCAACACTGAAAGACTGAACAAACAGGACCAAAGAGAAATGGCAGCTGCATGCAATACAATATTCTTAAGTGGGTCCTGTGTCAGAAAAATAAAACCATCTCGAATGAACATTGAAATGAAAGAAAAAAGTAAAAGGCAGAAATTAAATGAGGAAAACTAAGAAACATTTTGGCAAGAGAAAAGTAAATGTTAAGTACATAACTGGCTAACGGATAAGAACAGACATTTCACAAAAGAGGAAAGACATACAGGTTATATACATGGAAAGTTGTCACCCCAAAAGCATTTAGAAAAGTGAATTAAACCAGATGTCATGTATGAAATTTAAACAGTATCAACAAAGAAAAATGTTCATCCTGAGGAAGCAATGAAACGGTCATCTCAGATTGCTGATAGCAGTATAAATTGATACAATCTTTTAAAACATAATTTGATAATAGGTATTAAGCCTGAAAATCTTCTCATTCTAAAATAAACTGTTTAAAATGATAGGAGGTTAAAAATACAGAGATCCTGGATTAGTGATAACTTAATTTTTTAAAAAGGAAAATGAATCTTGTATTGCTATGGGTAGAATTCTGTACACATACTTAATAGCATGTTTTTAAAGAAAAATGACTTGGAAAAATATCCTTATTACACAATAAGTACAGAAAACATTGTAAAAGTAGTAATACTCTATGGAATTTTTATGCTGAACTTTGTAGTGTTACAAGTCTTGATGTTATTCTTGTCCTGATTCTATTTCAGTTAATAGATTTTACTAGCAGATAGGGGTGGGTTGGGAAGAGGAACCTTAATTATAGAAAAACTCAGACATAAAACATTGAAGGCATGGGCCTTGTCTGTCATTTATTCACTGCTGTACTTCTCTGTCAGATGTTTGCCTGGCATGCAGTAGGCATTGAAAAAGTATTTGATGGCTGGGCACCTGTAATCCCAGCACTTTGGGAGGCTGACATGGGAGGAGCCCAAGAGTTCGAGACCATCCTTGGCAACATAGTAAGACTAAATCTCTACCAAAAAAAATAAAATTTAGCCAGGAATGGTGCCATGTGCCTGTGGTCCCAGCTCCTTGGGAGACTGAGGTGGGAGGATTGCAAGAGCCCAGTAATTTGAGACAAGCCTCAGCAACATAGTGAGACCCCCATCTGTATGGGATAAAAAAGGTTAGCCAGGCACCGTGCCATGTGCCCATGGTCCCAACTACTTAGGGGGCTGAGGCAGGAAGATCACTTGAGCCTGGGAGGTCAAGGCTGCAAAGAGCTGTGATCATACCACTACACTCCAGCTTGGGTGACAAAATGAGACCCTGTCTCAAAAACCAAAGCAACAACAAAAAACCACCAAAAAATAAGTATTTGTTGAATTAAGAGAGCAGTGATATTGATTGGTATATACAAACTTTGATTCTGATTACCCAGAGTTCGTAACAGGATAAATACTGATGTTATGAAATGAAAAATAAGATTTAGAATTATGTTTATTCACAACTTTGTTAGACTATGTAGAATAAGTTAGGAATGAAATATACATAAATATTGTCACTATTTAAATTCCTTTCAAAAATTTCCTCCTCAAAGTATGCTTAAAAAAAATTACAGTGGATAAATGTTACTATAAAAGATTAGTTTCACAGTAATGATTATTTATATGATGTATAAATGAATTTGTGGATTAGAACTTTTTTTTTTTTTAGACGGAATCTCACTCTGTTACCTAGGCTGGAGTGCATTGGCATGATTTCTACTCAATGCAACCTCTGCCTCCCTGGTTCAAGCGATTCTTCTGCCCCAGCCTCCCGAGTAGCTAGGACTACAGGCACGTGCCGCCATACCTGGCTAATTTTTGTATTTTTAGTAGAGACAGGGTTTCACCGTATTGGCCAGGCTGTTGTCGAACTCCTTACCTAGTGATCCGCCCTCCTTGGCCTCTCAAAGTGCTGGGATTACAGGCATGAGCCATCCTGCATGACCTTTTTGTTTTTAATCAATAAGTAATATTTAACTTTTTGCTGAACCACTTAAACAGTTGTGTCAGCACACGTCTCCTAAAAATAAGGATGTTTTCTTATTAAATGTATTTTTCGAAAGGAGGCCCCATGAGTGTCATATGTGTTGATGAGTTTTCATTGGCAATATGGCATGTTAGTTTTGTGAATTGAATATGCTTCTTTCCCAGAAAATACAATTTTGTCTTTATATGATTGTAAAAATACATTTCTTAGGAAAATCTCTGGGCCTTTGACTATCATTAATTTAAGTCTGTAAGTTAGTGGGAAACTAGGAAACCGTTACCTAGAAACGCAGTTGCTGGTACTTTCTGCAAATGAAGAACAGATTCAGTAGTTGCCATTTATTCATTTATTATGTCATAATTATGACATGTGAATGTTAAGTACCATCCATCTATATACTAGATATTTTAATATTTTTTACATAAATGAAAAAGATAGCTTACATTCCTATTGGGTTTGTCAGATGGATCCTATGTATTTGGTAAAATCTATACTATAAAAAAAATATACCTAAAAAGTCAACACATTCCATTTTTGGACACGAACTTCTATATATATGTCATGTTTTATAACGGTACTGTGTGAATCAGGATCCCATTTGTAATTGATACTTTATATATAGCCAAATTAGCAATATATGAAACAACCCTCTTCTTTAATTTTGCAGTTGATAAAAACGGTGATGTGTGCATTTCTATTCTTCATGAGCCTGGGGAAGATAAGTATGGTTATGAAAAGCCGGAAGAACGCTGGCTCCCTATCCACACTGTGGAAACCATCATGATTAGTGTCATTTCTATGCTGGCAGACCCTAATGGAGACTCACCTGCTAATGTTGATGCTGCGGTAAGGTGGTCACATGTCTTCCCTTCTCCTCACTTTGCTTTTTAATAACCGTTGAACTATAGTTAGTATGTATGTAAGTATGCATGTATATGTGCATGCGTGTGTGTGTGTGTGTGTGTGTGTGTGTGTGTGTGTGTGTATCTCTTTCTATAGTTATTTTTGACAAATTATATAAATACATTTATTTACTTATTTTATTTTTTTGAGGCAGGGTCTCCCTCTGTCACCTGGGCTGGAGCGCAGTGGCACAATCATAGGTCACCGCAACCTCAAACTCCTGGGCCCAAGTGGTCCTCCAGCCTTGGCCTCCCAAATTGTTTGGATTACAGGCATGAGCCGCCATGCCTGGCTAAAAGTGCATATTTATTGTATACAATGTGTTTTGAAATATACGTATGTTGTGGAAAGGCTAATTTGAGCTAATTCACGTATACATTACCTCACATAGTTAACCAATTTTGTTGTGAAAACCCTTAAATTTTCCTCTCAGTACTTTTAGAGAATACTGTACCTTGTTACTAGGGTGTAAACTGTGACACCAAATTTGAAATTGGGAGTGGAATGGGCAGAGCCTAAGTAGTTTTTTAATGCAATCAAAATTAGTTATGAGGTTAAAATGGCTTGTCGTAACTATGACATTTTTTGGTAAGCCTCATGGTAACCACAGAGCAAAATCCTACAGTAGTTAACACAAAAGATAAAAAGTAAGGAATTGAGTAATACCAGTACAGAAAATCACTTATTATTCATAAAGGAAGACAGCAAGAGAGGAAGAAAGAGCAAAAGGATCTATACAAAACAACCAGAAAACAATTAATAAAATGGCAGTACTAAGTTTATATTTTTATTTCTGTTTATAATTTTTCTGAATCTTTATGGAAGTTGCAGACATAGTTAAGCTTTGCTTTTAAATACTTAAGCCTGCATCTTTTAAAAATAACATGATCTTACATTAAGTATAATAGTATTGTAGGCTGGGTGTGGTAGCTCATGCTTGTAATCCCAACACTTTGGGAGGCCCAGGAGGGAGGACTGCTTCAGGCCAGGAGTTCCAAACCAGCCTGGGAAACACAGCAAGACCTTGTCTCTACCAAAAATTAAAAAAAAAAATTAGCTAGGCATGGTGCTGTGTTCCTATATTCCCAGCTGCTCTGGAGGCTGAGGCGGAATGATGGCTTGAGCCCAGGAGTTGGAGCCTACAGTGTCCTGGCATCGCACCCCTGTGCTCCAGCCTGGGGGACAGAGCAAGACCTGGACTCTAAAAACAAAACCTGTTGTCACACCTGAGACAGTTTAATGCCTAGTCTCTATCAAAGTTCATATTGTCATCCCTGAGTTTTCAGTTTTTAAGTCTCACATCTATAGCAAAAGTGTATTAGTTAAATGAACACCACTATACCTTTCACCTAGATTCACTAGTTGTAGAAATTTTAGAACTTTTTTTTCTAAACAGTTTGAGAGTAGTTTATAGATAGAACCCTTCACCGCAGAACGTTTCAGCATCTGTTCCCTGAGAACGAGCCTATCTTTCCATGTACACATAGTACAGGCCTGTCATTGATGTAGTACTGTTATTGTTTACACATGCGCAGTCTATATTCACATTGGATTGGATTGTCCGGTGTTCTTTATAGCTGCCACACCCCAATCCAGCAGCTTTTTTTCCTTTTTAAATCCAGAGGCTAGTCTAGGATCGTCCGTTACATTTGTATTCAAGTTTCAGTAGTCTCCTTGAGAATAGTTGCTAGTTCCTTAGCCTTCTCTCCTTCTTTGAAAAGCCTTTTGTTCTTATTCTTAGAACCTTTGTTAGTATTAAAGCCAGGGTATAAAATTTACCCTTTTCTTAGGTTAATAACAACTTGGGTGGAACCTTAGGTATAGACTTAAGACACTGTAGAGAACTCCCTTTGAAAGCTCTGACCGAAATTCATAATAAAATTGAACTAAAAATTGGCAGAAAACTATTTTAACTTTCTATTTAATCAAGTATTTGTCTAAACAATGTAAGAGATGATAAAGGAGAAGGGGTGATAGCTGCATTAAAATAAATCCTAGGGAATCATTCTGAGAGAGAACTGATGAATGTTTATTTGGTTCATGATGAACTGTCAGCAGTTTTAATAATGAGATCAGAGCTGACAAGTTGCCCTTTTATTTTATTTTATTTTATTTTATTTTATTTTATTTATTTATTTGTTTGTTTGTTTGACAGTCTTGTTCTGTCATCCAGACTGGAGTGCAGTGGCATGACCTGACCTCCCTGCAACCACAACCTCCGCCTCCTGGGTCAAGCAATTCTCCTGCCTCAGCCTTCCGAGTAGCTGGGATTAGAGACGTGCGCAGCATGCCCATCAATTTTGTGTGTGTTTTTTTAGTACAGACAGGGTTTCACCATGTTGACCAGGCTGGTCTCGAACTCCTGACCTCAAGTGATCCACCTGCTTTCGCCTCCCAAGGTGCTGGGATTACAGGCATGAGCCACCATGCCCCCAGCCCTTTTATCTTAAAGAAGAGTAAATTAATAGCTCATAATCAAAACCATAAATATGCAAAAATTGTTTATTAACCCTTCAAAATAGCTGAATCCTAAAAAAGCCAAATGTACTGTCAAAATAAAGTCATTCTCTTGATGCTAAACATTTCTCTAAGTGTAGAAATAGGCCTTAATATAAAGTTGAAATATGCAAACATGAGTTCTAATCCGAACACCACAAATTGTGCAAAATCTATTCCATTTTTTTCTTGAAGCCCACTAATTCTTCCTTCTGACTTAGTGTTCTCATATAAAAACCAAAAACCATGACTTATCAACAGCTTACCATTCTTTTTTTTTTTTTTTTTTTTTTTTTTTTTGGAGACAGAGTCTCATTCTGTCAGGCTGGAGTGTACTAGCACAATCATAGCTCACTGCAACCTCCACCTCCTGGGTTCAAGTGATTCTCATGCCTCAGCCTCTCTAGTAGCTGGGATTATAGGCGTGCGCCACCCCACCTGGCTAATTTTTGTATTTTTAGTAGAGACAGGGCTTTGCCATGTTGGCCAGGCTGGTCTTGAACTCTGGACCTCAGGTGATCCGCCCACCTCAGCCTTTCAAATTGCTGGGATTACAGGCATGAGCCACCGCGCCAACCCAGTTTACCATTCTTACTTGCTTTTTCCTCTTGCATGCTACACCTCTGATCATATTTTCATAGTTTTGTTTTTCTGACCTCCCAATCAGTTTGTACCTATTCCAGGAAACTCCCGTTTTTCTTAGCCATCTCTCTCGGGTCACTTTACTCTTTGGCTCCGACTTTCTCAGCCTGCTGCTTAGCTGCCTTACTTGGATTTCCCATTCACTGTTCTTCTCAATTGAATCTTTTGTTTTGTGGATCCCATTTCTTCTTTTTCTTCTTGGTTGATTTCCTCCTTCATCTAGAGTAATGTCTTAGGGTATGTGGCAATTAAATCCTGAGTCTGTTCATGATTTAAGGTGCTTTTATTCTTCCCTTATACTTGATTGATACTTCGTTTCTAATACTATAGGGAGAAAATCAAATTTACATAGAATTTGTATTTTACCATTTATTCTTGCTGATGTAAAAATTGATGCTAGGCTGATTCTTTTCCATCTTTAGCTGACTTGTTTTTTCCTTTTTTTTCCTTGTTATCTTTAGATTCTTTGCTTTATTGTTGGTCTTTGGAAATTTCACAGAGTTGCAGGAACTCTTTTTACTTTGCCATCTCTGTGCTTGATGTATACCCTTTAAGTTTAAAGACTATCAGCCCTGGGAAATTTTCCTTTTAAATTATTTTGAGGCTGGGCATGGTGGCTCACATCTGTAATCCCAGCACTTTGGGAGGCCAAGGCAGGTGAGTTACTTGAGGCTAGGAGTTCTAGACCAGCCTGGGGGACATGATGAAACCCCATCTACAAAAAATACAAAAGTAAGCTGTGGGTGGTAATGTGCACAGGTATTCCTCTGTACTCCAGAGGCTGAGGTGGGAGGATTGATTGCAGGGCCCAGGAGTTCGAGCCTCCAGTGAGCTATGATCACCACTGCACTTCAGCCCAGACAACAGAGTGAGACCCTATCTCATAAAATACCAAAAAAAAAAAAAAAAAAAAGAAAGAAAAAAGAGAGTCTGGGAAGAGTGTGTTTATGGTATTGACGTCACTCAAAGCTATATGATACGAATGACGAAGCAGATACTAAACTGAAGGTTAGGGTCAGAGCTGGAGGAAGAGGTATCATTCCAATTCCAAAATGAACGAGTAATTGTTTTTGACACCAGTACCTACACTAGCAGTTTTTTGTTTTTGTTTTTGTTTTTGGAGATGGAGTCTTGCTCTGTTGCCCAGGTTGGAATCCAGTGGTGTGATCTTGGCTCACTGCAACCTCTGCCTCCCGAGTTCAAGCGATTTTCCTGCCTCAGCCTCCTAACAGGGATTACAGGTGTGCGCCACCACGACTGGCTAATTTTTTGTATTTTTGGTAGAGACAGGGTTTCACCATGTCAGCTAGGCTGGGTCTTGAACTCCTGACCTCAGATGATCTACCTGCCTCGGCCTCCCAAAGTGCTGGAATTACAGGTGTGAGCCACCGCGCCCAGCCTAGCAGTTCTAATTATAGTATTCTTCAGTATATTTATATAAAGTTTGTATATTATCATTATTATTTTGGGAAAGTATTAAAATTTTGGATACAGGTGGGGGAAAATGTTGAGTATACAGACTTTCTCTCTTTTTTGTGAGACAGAGTCTCACTTTGTTGCCCAGGCTGGAGTGCAGTGGCTCTATCTAGGCTCACTGCAACCTCCGCCTCCTAGGGTCTAGCAATTCTCCAGCCTCAGCCTTCCAAGTAGCTGGAACTACAGGCACGTGCCACCCCGCCCGGCTAATTTTTGTAGTTTTAGTGGAGACAGGGTTTCATCATGTTTGTCAGTTGACCTTGATCTCCTGACCTCATGATCCACCTGCCTGGGCCTCCCAAAGTGCTGGGATTATAGGGGTGAGCCACCGTGCCCAGCTGAGTGTGCAGACTTTCAATTAATTTCTAATTTCAGCGTACGCCCGGCCCCCCCCCCCTTTTTTTTTTTTTTTGAGAGACGGAGTCTTGCTCTGTTGCCCAGGCTGGAGTGCAGTGGCACAATACTGGCTCACTGCAACTTCTGCCTTTCAGATTGAAGGGGTTCTCCTGGCTCAGCTTTCCAAGTAGCTGGGACTACAGACATGCACCCCCGCGTCCAGCTAATTTTTGTGTCTTTTAATAGAGATGGTGATTCACCATGTTGGCCAGGCTGGTCTCGAATTTCTGACCACAGGTGATCCTGAGGTCCCATCTCGGCCTCCCAGAGTGCTGGGATTACAGACAGGAGCCACTGTACCTGGCCTTAGCCCCACTTTTTATTCAAGCTTGTCTCAGATTTGCCATTTCCAAATTTTAGCTTCTTTACACCTCTGTTTAATAGATCCTTTCCTGCTTTGTTTCCCCTCTCCCTCAACTCTTCTTCTCTGTCTTGCTCTCTCTCCCTCCTCCCCGCTTCCTCTTCCCCTCTCCCCTACTCCCCCACTGTTCTGTTCCATTTTCACATGCCTAGCAGTGACGGTGATAATTGTCATATTTTTTTTCTACGCTAGAAATGGTACTTACTATCATCTCAGTGTGATGCATCCCCTGATCTACTTTATGTTGCAGACACTTTTATGTTTATTTTCTGGTTGTTTCCAACAGGGAGAGTTGGTAATCTTTCAGACAGTCCTTCAGATTACCAACTGAATTTTGTTTTGTTTTGTTTTGTTTTTGAGAAGGAGTCTCGCTGTGATGTGATCTCAGCTCACCGCATTCTCCACTTCCCTGGTTTAAGCAGTTCTCCTGCCTCAGCCTCCTGAGTAGCTGGGATTACAGGCGTGCGCCACTACGCCCGACTAATTTTTGTATTTTTAGTCTCACCATGTTCATCAGGCTGGTCTCCAACTCCTGACCTCATTATCCGCGCACCTTTGGCTTCCCAAAGTGCTGGGATTACAGGCGTGAGCCACCACACCTGGCCTTAATGTCTTACTTGTATATTTTTAGATTTCTTTTTCAGTGTAATACAAAACTGTAAATGTTCTTTTGTGACCTTTTTTAAAGATAATTTTTAATGTAGAGGTAATTTGCATAGGAGATTTCTGCCTGTGTATCCTGGCAGTGTCTTCCAAAAGTATGTCTGTTTTCTACCTTGTCAGCTCTACAACATTTTTGAAGTGTACAGATCACCAATGGATTACATTCCAAATTAAAATAAATATTTGAGATTATAAAGAGGAGTTTGCACGAAATCATTTGATACTGCTTTTTTAATTACAGAAAGAATGGAGGGAAGATAGAAATGGAGAATTTAAAAGAAAAGTCGCCCGCTGTGTAAGAAAAAGCCAAGAGACTGCTTTTGAGTGACATTTATTTAGCAGCTAGCAACTTCACTTATTTCAGGGTAAGTTTTTTCCAACATCATACTTTTGGTTTTTTGTAAGTGTCATATTAGTTTTTGGAAATTGTGTGATTTGGGTATTTGAATTATATTTTTTCGTTGACTTCATTTTTAATGGCTGTCCGTGCTTCCTGATCTGCATTTCCAGTAGTCTGCTCCTTCTCAAAACTGCTGTATGATCTGCTCGCTGTTCTCCTAAGACACCCAGCTGTTTTTCACTAGATACTCTGCATTCATATGTTTAGTATGCTGGTGGTCTGTTTCTTTTCACTGATGGTAAAGTTTCTAATGTTAAGGCTCTTATTTCTGTTTAGTTTCTTTGTTTGACTTTTTTTCTTGAGACGGAATTTCACTCTTGTTCCTGAGGCTGGAGTGCAATGGCGCTATCTCAGCTCACTGCAGCCTCCGCCTCCCAGGTTCAAGTGATTCTCCTGCCTCAGCCTCCTGAGTAGCAGAGACTACAGGCATGCGCCACCAAGCCTGGTTAATTTTGCATTTTTTAGTAGAGATGGGGTTCCTCCATGTTGGTCAGGCTGGTCTCAAACTCCCAACCACCCTCAGGTGATCTGCCTGCCTCGTCCTCCCAAAGTGTTGGGATTACAGGCGTGAGCCACCACACCCGGCCTGTTTGACTTTTTGATCTACCATCCTCATCACTTCTGGGCACTAATGTTTCTTACATGTTCATATACTGTATTATGTAGGGTATAGGCAAGACCGTGAATCATCTACCTGTTCCTTTAAAGTTGGTCCTCTATCTCCTTGGTCTTTAGAGACAGGGCCAGTAGTAAAAACGTCCCTTTTACTGGGTAACATGTGTCCACAGTTTTATCTTAGGTCTAGAAAGGAGTCAGAGATGTAAGGCGCCCATCCACCTTAAAAGAGGAACTAATGTAGATTAATTGCTCATGTGGGTTATTTTGTCTCTTTTTTAAAAAACTAAATATTGAAATGATGGAAACTGAAATGAAGAGTATACTTTCAAGGATCATTTCTGTAGTTTATTACCATAGAAGCTTCTCTGAAGGTGTAGAGCACCAGAGGATACAACACTGAGCTGTTTCAAATTTAGCTGCTTTGATTCAGCAGGCTGCAATCGTTAAAAACAAGGGTATCAGAACATGTTTATTTAGGATCTATGTCTCTGAAAAAGGAATAGTCCCGCAGGTTGGTGAAGAAGGTCTAAGAGTTGTGGAGCTACAGAAACAAGATGCCAGATGATTCCTAAGACCTGCTTGTGATAATTAAATAATGCAATAAAAGACCTTTGATTTGTGGGGGTTGAGGGAGAAACTGAAATACAGTGTGTAAAGAATGACAATTCATGGTACATCCTATATGGACTCTACCTATTTTAAGAAAACGAGCATTACCGCTATCTTACGCCCTACCCTCCACTGCTTTCTTCTGTCCCTTTCTCCTCTTCCTCATTCTGGGTTTACTATTGCTTTTCTTCATAATCTTACCAGATTTGCATTTTGAAACAATGTATTACATGATTTTGAACTGTTTATATGTGGAATGATAATGGATGTATTCTTCTATTACTTTCATTGCTCAGCATTCTTCAAATTGATCTGTGTTGTTGCAAATAGGTCTACTTTATCGGTACTATTTCATTAGGTAAATTACCTCTCTACTCTTTATTCTCATTGCAGTGATTTTCTGAATTGCTGTAGGGGTGTTTTTTTCTTTTTCTATTATAGAAGGTGGCTATCCTTGTTTCCTGATATGTATGTACTATGAGAGGTTCTCCAGGGTATATACCTAGGGGTGACATTGTTTAATTAAGGGCACATGCACATTTTGACTAGATAATGCTAAATTGTAAAGTGTTCCTTCTTTTTGTAGTCCCACTGGCAAGGATAAAGATTCCTCTTGCAGCTGGGTGCGGTGGCTCAGGCCTGTAATCCTAGCACTTTTTGGGAGGCTGAGGTGGGCAGATCACAAGTTCAGGAGTTCGAGACCAGCCTGGCCAATATGGTGAAACCCCGTCTCTACTATAAATACAAAAAATTAGTTGGGCGTGGTGGTGCGTGCCTGTTGTCCCAGTTACTTGAGATGCTGCGGCAGGAGAATCGCTTGAACCTGGGAGTGAGCTAAGATCACGCCACTGTACTTCAGCCTGGGAGACAGAGCGAGACTCAGTCTCAAAAGAAAAAAAAAGAAAGATTCCTGCCCCAATTCAGTGGCTCATGCCTGTAATCACAGTACTCTGGGAGGCCAAGGTGGGTGGATCACCTGAGGTCAGGATTTCGAGACCAGCATAGCCAACATGGCGAAAACCTGTCCCTACTAAAAAATACAAAAATTAGCCGGGCATGATGGTGGGTGCCTGTAATCCCAGCTACTTGGTAGGCTGAGGCTGAAGAATTGCTTGAAGCCAGGAGGTAGAGGTTGCAGTGAGCCGAGATCATGCCACTGCACTCCAGCTTGGGCGACAGACCAGGACTCTGTCTCAACAAACAAACAAAAAAATAGATTCCCTTTGCTTCATATACTCATTTGAGATTATCATACATCTGAATGATTATCGGTCTGGCCTGGCATGGTAGCTCATGCCTATGATCCCAGCATTTTGGGAAGCTGAGACAGGCAGATCACTTGAGGTCAGGAGTTTGAGACCAGCCTTGTCCACATGGTTGAAACCCTGTCTCTACCAAAAAATATATAAATTACCAAGGCATGGCCGGGTGCGGTGGCTCACGCCTGTAGTCCCAGCACTTTGGGAGGCCTAGGCGGGTGGATCATGAGGTCAAGAGATTGAGACCATCCTGGCCAACATGGTGAAACCCCATCTCTACTAAAAATACAGAAATTAGCTGGGCATGGTGGTACATGCTTGTAGTCCCAGCTACTTGGGAGGCTGAGACAGGAGAATTGCTTAAATCCAGGAGGTGGAGGTGGCAGTGAGCCGAGATCGGGCCACTGCACTCCAGCCTAGGGTCAGAGCAAGACTTTGTCTCAAAAAAATTAAAAAATACCAAGGCATAGTGGTGCACTCCTGTAGTCCCAGCTACTCAGGAGGCTGATGGGAGAACTGCTTGAACCTGGGAGGCGGAGGTTGCAGTGAGCTGAAATTGCATCATTGCACTCCAACCTGGGTGACAGAGTGAGACCATTTCATGCGTAGGTGCGCGTGTCCGTGCGTGTGTGTGTGTGTGTGTGTGTGTATCTTGATCTGGATATTATAAAATGTTGGGTCATTGTGGACTTAATATGCATTACCCTAATTACCAATGAAATTGCATATTGTTTCATGTGTTTGGCCATTGAGGTTTCTTCTGTGAAATTCGTGTTCAGGTTTTAAGACTATTTTTTTCAGTTTGTTAATTGGTATTCTTGTCCTTTTATTTTCTTTATGATATCCTTTGGACAAACTGAGGTGTTTTTTTTTTTATTTTTTTAGAGTTTTGCTTTGTTGCCTAGGCTGGAGTGCAGTGGTGCAATCTCGGCTCACTGCCACCTCCACCTCCTGGGTTCAAGCAATTCTTGTGCCTCAGCCTCCCAAAGTGCTGGCATTGTAGGCATGAGCCACCGTGCCTAGCCTGAGGTTCTTAATTTTAGTGCAGGTGAATTGATTAGTCTTTTATGGATTTTACTTTACATGTCTTAGCTAGAAAGCCTACTCTTTTTTTTACCACCAAAAATCTGTTTTGTTTTGCCTTTCGTATTTGTGTTGAATCCACTGAAACTGATTTTTGTGTGTGATATGAGGTAAAGGTTGAACCTCATTCCCAGTGCTTTTCCCCGGTGTGTAACTGCTGACTAGACCACGCATTGACAAGTCCTTCCTTTCACTATTGGTGTACAGTGCCCGTTATGTCATAAAATCATATTTCCAGCACATCAGCCAGTAGGTGTTGATCTGTTTTGGGCATTATGTTTCAGTGGTTGGTTTGTTTATCCCTCAACTAGTGTAATACTATCTTAGTTTTAATTTGTTATTTTTGTGATTAAATGTATCAAATGCAAAGGTGCAAGTCAGAAGTAAAGCTAAAGTCTGTCCACCATTTATCCTATTTTTGTGTTTGATATCTCTGTTTCCAGAAAAAATTTAGATGTGCTTTTAGATCTCCTTAGTATAACCAGAAGTGGTCTCCTTTACTAGCAGATACACCATGCAGTCTAAAAATTATTCCTCTTTTCACCAACTTTTTTTATTTGCTCAGGAAGGAAATGCCTCAGTAAGTACCCAAACCAGTCATTAGTTTGGGTAGAACTAAAAGTTAATCATTTAAAAATCAGATTAAAAATATATCACACCAAAATCTATGACTTCACTAATGTCTTCTAACAATGGGTCTATATTCACTCAGCTGTCTGATATTCAGAGTATAATATGCTAGCTTGTCCAACCTGCAGCCTGCAGGCCACACGTATCCCAGGACAGCTTTGAATGCAGCCCATCACTAATTCATAAACTTTCTTGAAACATGAGATTCTGGCTGGGTGCGGTGGCTCACACCTGTAATCCCAACACTTTGGTAAGCCATGGTGGGTGGATCACTTGAGGTCAGGAGTTGAAGACCAGCCTAACGAACATCTCCACTAAAAATATAAAACTTAGCTGGGCGTGCTGACAGGCGCCTGTAATTCCAGCTACTTAGGAGGCTGAGGCAGGAGAATTGCTTGAATCCAGGAGGCAGAGGCTGCAGGAGGCAGAGGCAGTGAGCTGAGAGACAGAATGAGACTCCATCTCAAAAAAAATTTTTTTAAAGATACCTGTTTCCCCAAGTCCAACTTTGTAGACTGAATAGTCAGCAGCCTCACCTGTCTCTGTTCTTGAAGGCTGACTTTTCTCCCAGCTTTGTCACCATGCACTTTATAAGTATTTTTTGTGTTTTCTGTCATGTGATAGGACATAGACATAAGTGAAAAGTCAATATAAATTGAAAAGTGTATAGTCGGCCAGGTGTGCTGGCTCACGCCTGTTATCCCAGCACTTTGGGAGGCTGAGGTCGGTGGATGGAAGTTTGAGACCGATGTGGTGAAACCCCTTTCTACTAAAAATACCAAAAAAATTAGCCAGCATGGTGGCACATGCCTGTAATCCCAGCTACTTGGGATGCTGAGGCAGGAGAATCACTTGAACCTGGCAGGCGGAGGTTGCAGCAAGTGGAGGTTGCACCACTGCATTCCAGCCTGGGCGACTCTCTCCAAACAAAAAGAAAAAAAAGAGCTTCAGTGGGATTAGAAGCAGAGCATGATTCTATTTGGGGTGGTTAGGATAGAGATTAGAAGTAGGGTTGCTGGTGACATTGCAAGTCTCCAGAGTAGAGATACAGATCCTTTTGGCGCAGAGAGCGGTACTTACCAGGGCCAAGGACAGCAGCTTGGAGACTGCACATTGAGGGGACAGGAGGAAGAAGTGGAGACTGGCTTGGTAACACGCTGGGAGTTAGGAGAGTGAGTCATCACAGAGAGCTCAGAAAGGAGGTTGGTGTTAGTGCTCACCAGTCTCATGGTAGAAGAGGAGCAGCACTGTCCCAGTTTGGGGGAAAAAGTCAGCCGATTGGTGACGGCAAGAGTACACTGGGTGGCTGTGCAGGGTGATTTGGAACTTTTGGAAGCATTTGTGTGAAGGGTAATGGGGAGAACTTCCTTGATATTAGCTATGTTCCTCATGGATTGTTTTCACTTACAAGGTCACTGATATGCTGAAGATCATTGAAATACTTGCCTGTGAGTGCCTTTTATTTTTGTCATTAACATCAAAAAGTGGCTTGTATTTGGGAGCACACTGATCTGTTTTATATTTTTTAGATCGTTTTAAAAGATTAGGTTTGGTAGCCACATGGAAAATTAAGGACCTGATTCTAGTTTTAGAAATATTAATAAATGGAACCAGACATTCAAGTTTTTGTTTTTTTGTTTGTTTGTTTTGAGACAGAGTCTCACTCTGTTGCCCAGGCTGGACACTGCAACCTCTGCCTCGGGTTCAAGCGATTGATTTTCCTGCCTCAGCCTCCTGAGTAGCTGAGATTACAGGTGCGCACCACCACGCCTGGCTAATTTTTTTTTTTTTTTTTTTTTGTATCTTTAGTAGAGGCGGGGTTTTACCATGTTAGTCAGGCTGGTCTTGAACTCCTGACTGCGTGATCTGCATGCCTCGGCCTCCCAAAGTGCTGGGATTACAGGCGTGAACCACCACGCCTGGCAAGACACTCAAGTTACTTGGAGTTAAACCATCTCCAGAGTTTTAGGTTAAAAAAGCAAGAATAATTATGAGAAAATTTGGGGCATATGACAGATGGAATTGATGTAATTTCAATTAATATTGAAACATAAATTCTACAAAATGGATATGCTTACAAAAAAATGTAAATGACTATTTCAAGTCAGCACTATTTATTTGGAGTGTTATGCAGGTAATTCAGTTTTCACATTATCTAGTTTTTTTTTTAACTTTTGATCTCCTTACGTGTGCGAGAGTCACATTTATCTTTCTAGAGAAAAGAATGACAAAACTTGCCTTTTCTGTACTGAGGCCTTGTCTCTATTTAGAATTTAGTATAACTTTTATTCAAAGAGAAGAGGGATAGATTTTCTTTGTCTCTGCTAAAGAAGGTAATGCTATTATTTAAAACTGGATTTTTGCTATTAAAAGGCTAGGTTGCCTGATTTTAGGTGTTGTGTTTTCTTTTTTCTTTTTGTTTTTTTAAAGACAGGAGTCTTGCCCTGTCTCCTAGGTTGGACTGCAGTGGCGTCCTCCCCTTACCCGTTCTGTTCCTTTCTTTTCTTTTGAGACAAGGCCTCACTCTCGCTGTCACGCAGGCTTCGGTGCAGTGGTACACTCATATCTCACTGCAGCCTTGAACTCCTAGGTTCAAGTTACCCTCCTGCTGCAGCCTCTCGAGCAGCTGGGACTACAAGGCATGTGCCACTGTGCCTGGCTAATTACTTATTGCAGAGACAAGGGTCTCCTGTTGCCCAGGCTGGTCTTGAACTCCTGGCCTTTTAACAATCTTCCCACCTTGGCCTCCCGAAGTGCTGGGACTACAGGCAGGAGCCACTGTGCCTGGCCATCTCTTGATTTTCAGTGTATGACTTTTGATTTTTTTTTTTTTTTTTTTTTTTTTTAAGATGGGGTTTCACCATGATGGCCAGGCTGGTCTTGAACTCTTGACCTCAGGTGATCCACCGCGCCCGGCCGGACTTTCGATTTTCTAATAAAAAATATGTATGTGCATATGTGTATCTGTGTGCAGATGATAGGACCTGACTCTGGTGAAGGTGATATATTTGTTACGTAGTACATTGCATGCTTTGCTAAGGACCGTTTACATTGATGGGTACACATGTCTTTTGGAAAGACATTTAGCAGTGGTTCAACCTCTCAGGATCTTG
This sequence comes from Cacajao melanocephalus, assembly GCA_963573385.1. NCBI lineage: Eukaryota > Metazoa > Chordata > Mammalia > Primates > Pitheciidae > Cacajao > Cacajao melanocephalus. The sequence continues at coordinate 19,644 of CAUYLG010014998.1, read as the reverse complement.
TACGGAGGTCATCTAAACAGCTTTCTTTCTCCTACAACAAAGCTTTTGGTATAGTTGCATTTGAGTATTGTAAGATTGATAAATTCATGTTGGGCTTTAGAAGGCGTGCTGAATTTTGAACATGTCTGGTGTGAGTTAAAATTTACCATAACTCTTAAGTACATTTGGCTTCTCCGTGAGGAATTTAAAATTATATCCCTTGATTTCTAAGTCATTTTCTGTTTGAATTCTTTTACCCAAAATTATTCGTGGCAATAGATTCAGTTTTTGAGTTCCTTGGAACACTTAAAGATATAATCCTAATAGGTGCTTCCTTTTCTGCTGTCCTTGGCACCCCCATCCACCCCCTTTCAAAGCACATGTTAATATAATCAAGACTCTGAAAAGTCTAATAGTCAGATGAGACTTTTAAAACGTTAACTGCTGGGTGCAGTAGCACATGCCTGTAATCCTAGTGCTTTGGGAGGCCGAGGCAGCACCATTGCTTGAGCCCAGTAGTTCAAGACCAGCCTGGGTGATGTGGTGAGACCCTGTTTCTACAGAAAAATTAAAAAATCCTGGGCATGGTGGTGTGCACCTGTGGTCCCAGCTACTTGGGAGGCTGAGGTGTGAGTATCACTCGAGGCTGGAGGCTGCAGTGAGCCATGTTCATGCCACTGCACTACAGCATGAGTGACAGAGCGGAACCCTGTCTTGAATAAATAACAAAAACTTCAACCTAGTGTTTTTCTGACTTTGCACAGGAAACTCAGCCATTTATTAGCTATGTGAAGTTGTCTCACCTTTATAGGGTAGACTCCTTCATATGATGCTTGCGAGCATTTGGAAACAGTTGGTAAAGCACTTAGCATGCTGCTTGGCACATAAGAACCAGATGACATGGTACTGCTTTTGATGTAGATGTGTTCTTGACTTACAGTCTAATTTGATGATATGAGGCCAACAGATTCAGAACAATTACAAACTGTAATTAGGAAGGAGGGTCATCTGTGGGAGGCTTTGTGGAGAAGATGGGTTTGAAGGGAGCTATAGTGAGTTGGATAGAATTTAGCAATTTGGGAAGTGTGGCAATCTTAAGTTGTTTCTTTGAATAGCCTCAAATGTTTGTAAATTTCCAAATCACTTGGTTTTTAAATCTTCTCTTATGGATTCTAGATTTAATATAAGTTGAACGACATTTGAACTATTGAAAAATCTAAATTAATGCTGTCCAATAGAACTTTCTGTGATGATAAAGATGCAGCTGTGCTGTTGAGCTTGCAGTCACCAGCCACATGTGACTGTTGAGCACTTGAGATGTGATTAGCATGACTGGGGAACTAAATTGTAAATTGTATTTAATGTCAATTAATTTACATCTAGAATTAAATATCCCCCTGTGGCTTGTGAGCTACCATAACAGACAAATTCAAAGCGAGCTCAGAATGAAATAGGGATTTGTTGCCAAAGAAATCTAATATGGATAAAACCTTCTAACAGTTAATTCTTTTGTATTCATAAATTGACTGAATAATGTTGTTTGTTTTGTTGTAGGTCTCCAATTGAGAAACATGGCACTGTTTTTCCTGCACTCTACCCACCTATTGCTGGACTTCTGTTGTACAAGTTGGCAAACACTGGCTGGAACTGGGCTGCAATAAAACATGCCAGTTATCAGTGCTGACAAGAGCCTAACAAGTGCCAACTCACAGATGATTACGCATTTTGAATTCTAATGAACTGTTTTAACCTTCAGGAAGAATTGTAAAGACCTGTACATAGCACAACATGATCCGGATAATATATATACTGTTCATGCACATCCACAGATACACCTTGTACCAAATAATGCTTTCTTGTAGTAGAATAAGAATCGTGTACATTCTAAAAGATTTTAGCAGGTTTTCTTTCCTATTCATTGTTTCTTATCAGTTTAAAAGGACTCCTTTAAGCATGTCAGATGAAAAGCAATTAGGATTAAAAGTTTCCATTTAATTTCCCTTAAACCATTGAGGCTTCATTAAACTCTTTTCACTTACTAAACTTTTGTATCTCCTTTGTTTTGACACACTCCCCTTTGCTTTTATCTCTTCTGTCTAGCAGAATGTTCTCAAATCATTTAGTTCAAATACTGAAATACTTAACGAGCAATTACTTGATTTTTAATGATGACTTCAAAGGAGTCCTCACTAGGTGCTTTGTCGTTTTTGTATTCTGGTTGCACCCACCTCTTGGATTGGATATAGCAATAACATTTATTGGCTGTTGTGAGCTCTTGATCCCAGTCTTTACCCCCAGAACTAAAAACAGGTGGTTCTTAACTCAGCTTACTGAAAATTTCCCCAAACAATAGCCAATCTGACTCTCCCCTCCTTCAGTTGCCTAGGATTAAGGTTGGATAAATGAAGCATGCACAGCTACAGGCTCTCTACTTCACCTCTGGGTTTGCTGTTCCAAATGCTAGTTACTCTCATACCCTTCTCTTTAGTCCTTCATCTTCCTTTGCCTCTATTCTTCTATACTGCAGATTTTTCTCACCTATTGTACAAAGAAATTGCGATGTATATTTTCATGTAATTTGATTTTGGAATTCTGTCACCTTATGTAGTGAGTTCTTCCAAAATATAATTTTTTTTTCAATAATTGTCAAGTTGTTGGCTTTTATTGTATTGAATGAAGGCTATAATACTGAATGCCAGAGAAGTGGTTTAGAAAACTCTCAGGTTGATTCCTTATGCAAACAGACTTAATACTTGAAAATCACATGGCCATGGCAGTATATGTATTTGGTTCTATCTAGATTCTTCTATGAATTTAAAAGCATTACAGGGGTAAATGCTTTGCTATTTGACGTATAGATCCTGTCACTAACCATAGTACACTTGGATTTGATTAATGTTTGAGCTGAAATATATTTCATACCATACAGTTTTCTAAAACAGCTTCAGTGAATGGTAAAATAAACGTGTGCAGTGTTAAAGGCAGGCCGTGGGCTCCTTTAGGTTTGTCGTGAGGTTGTGTGTGGGAAGTAGTCTTCGGCTTCTAAGGGATAGAACTTGAGACAGTAGCAGATGGGACATGTGTTTGTGAGAATCAGTGAGAATTCGTGCATCTCTGCTCTGGGGGGTTTGGGGAAATGCTTTGGCAGAAGAGTGAAAGAACTCCTGCCAATAGCCCAGACCTCTACAAATGCTGTATGTCCTTTTTTAAGCAGAAATAAAATGGTTGAGGATGTAGTCACAGTAGAGAGTGACTTTTTTCTAAATACCTGTCTGATCTCTACTCTGAAGCATTGTAAAAACCCGTAAACATTATACAAACCTTATAAAACTTGTAAATGTGTTGTGACTGGAAACTGTTTGATTCATTGGAACCCAGTTTTCTTTAAGAACTTTGTGACTTGGTCTGTTTTTCAAAGACTCTGTAAAAATTGTTGCCCCAAAATATCAGCACTGCACACCCCCACGGGACTTGGAATGCAATCCCTTTTCCTTTTTTTTTTTTAAACTGGGTCTCTGTCACTCAGGCTGGAGTGCAGTAACAACGATCATAGCTGACTACAGCTTTGACTTCCTGGGCTCAAGTGATCCTCCTGCCTCAGCCTCCTGAGTAGCTAGGACTACAGGTGTGTGCTACCATGCCTGGCTAATTAAAAAATTTTTTAAGAGATGGGATCCCTCCCTTTTTACTCTTAAGTCAGAAATTGTTCACATGGTGGTTGCTTGTGGCAAAATGGAGTTCGAATTTTGCTCTCCTATTGCTGTAATTCTGCTAGCAATCTAGTGAGGTGAAACTTGGGATTTGACTTCAGCAAGCAGCAAATGACCTAGTAACTCAGGGACAACTATTTTGAACTTTAAGTGCCACTTTAATGCAGTTCCTTTGATAAAACCATGTGGTTTTTTTTTTAGGGCTAGCTCTAGGGGAGTGGAAGTGAGAGCCAGGAATGAGTGCATCTCTCTTCACGTGCTTTTCCACCTGGTGCCCTGACTGTGCCACACACTGAAACACAGGCCCATGTAGATGTTACAACTTCCCTTCCTGTCAGAGATGTCATCTGTGCCTTTCTCAGTGTTCATCTGATAATGTAAATTTAAATGCCTCTACGTTTGATATGAAACCCACACTCAGATGACACTGAACCAGGTGGCTTTTGCTCCACCAGCGCCTCATCATCAATGTGAGGTGATTCTTCTCTGCTTTAGGAAAAGGATTTTCCCCCCAAAACTTGTGCCAACATCTCCCTAGATCTTCTGGATTGTAGAACTGTTGGCTATTTCCTAAATTTATTCCAAATTCTTGTAGAGGCATATAGATTTCAGTCTGTGCTCATATGGGATAGGTGATCTCAGTGGCTTTTTGGCCTCTTGAGTTTAAAATCCTTGTCATTATAAGGTAATATGTTTGTGAGGTTATTCCACTAGTACTGTGATCATGTGGGTGTCATCGTATCTTTAACGGCCTTCATTCTCGGTTGTGAAATTTAATTTTCTATACTCACTCACCCTCTACAGATCCGCCCGCTCTGGGCTGTGGTGCCTGTGAACCTTTGCCCCTCTGGTCTCCAGTTGGTGGAATTACCTTTTTTTGTACTGCCACTTCTCAGCATCTTTGAAATCTGACATAATGTTGCTTCATTCCAGTTTTTTTTAGTTCTGTAATTTGTTGATTGTATTTAACTATGTGAGTTCTGTTGTGATGTTTACTGTATTGTAAAGCACCTCATTCATGTGATGGGTGCTCTAAAATCAATAAATGATGACTTAGCGGCTGTATCATGAGCTATTTTGGTTTTAGGATGCAGGTCTCAAAACCAAGTTGTGGGGTTCTTTCTGTATAAACAGCACATGATACCAAAGGGACCACAGGGAAACCTTGTATTTTACAAACTTCATTTAAAGAAGGAACCAGAGAAGTTGACTTACCTTCCAACCTGATAACGATGCCCTTTAGATTTCCAGTATGTGGCCAAGCACCATTTTAAGTCAGAGTTTGTGTGCGTGGTGATTTAGAACCTTAAAGTGAGCACATACTAGAACATTATTGAACTGGCTCTACCACAAAGATAAGCTAAAACGTGAGGAACCCAGACTCCGGTGTGGACTGGAAGAGACTGCAGGCATCATCAGTTACCACCTTCTGTCCTCTAAACAGATGGGGAAACACCCAAATACCTGCCCAGGGCCATTTAGTAAGTTACTGATGAAAGAGGCAAGACCGAGTAGAGTGCCTTCTTTTCTTTACAAGCTAGATAAGATACCAGCATCCACTTTTTATCCTGAATCCTTACAAATAGTTCATACGTGTTGAAAGCTCGTTTGTCCTTGATATAAATCACTAGTAGACTGCTAGGACCTCTTCCTTACAAACTCTGAGAAATGAACATGGAGCCAGACGTCTTATTCAGCTAAATAATAAACAAGAAAATCCCCCGAGAGAAGTTTTGGGAAGATCAAGGATTATTTCCAGAGTGTAAATTCCCTGATAAATATATTTAGAACCAACTGTTGTGGAAGGGTCTAGATGATACACACCAAACTTAGATCAGTTACAGACATAATCTGGGTATTAGCCAAAACGTTTTATTGGCATGCTGCTGCAAATGCAAATGAACAGGTTTTTGATGGTGTGCGCAAGGCACTAGGATCCAGGAGAGACGTTGCTTTTCCGTTCCCTCATGGGATAGGGCTAATAACCACCTTATCACAAACCCTTTTGCTTTGGGGAGGCCCACAACCCTAACAGGATTCAGTTCACAGATCAAATTCTTTTCTGGGTGTGGCATTTCAGTTGTTCAGTTTCAGATGTGTATCTGGCTGCCAGGGTAGGATTAGGCTTTTTGGCTTGTTGGCACTCCTCACTGAGCTTCAGTGACATGGTTAACAAAATTTGAATTCTGTTCACATAGGTAAATAGACTGAAGGAAAAAGCCTTTCAGAAAAGGCAGCCAAACACATCTTCTAAGACAGGAGCTGCACAGAATGTCCTGGGCAAGACACTTGATTTTTTTTCCCTCTTCTCAGCAGTATCCAGTAGGAATAAATACACTAGCACCTTTGTGTTCACAGTGACTTCCATTTATTCCCAAGAAGAGCACTGGAAATCAAGTTTCTATTCGTTGAGCCTCTCTTTTGCGGCAAGTTTGTGCTGTGTGTTTTTCCTAAAGGTTCTAGTCACATTCTTCTAAGAAGCGTCCACAGTAATCATTTGTCATGAGGAAGCAGGTTCAGGCTGATTTGCCATCGCTGTAAAGCACACAGGTTGCATGGCTGGGATTCAGTCCCACCGCCTTCCTTACCTACTGGGTGCTGTTAGCCCTTCTTCACAGGTGAGGAGAGCAGAGCTCAGGAACACTGACTTTTCTAGGGTCATCCAGAGCGTAGATGTGCTGAGCCTGCTGCTTGACCCAATTCATCGGATTCCCAGTGTAGATTTCCTCCTCTTCCCGCCCTGCCATGATAGCGCACTGCCTCCCGAGTCTGTTCTGCGTTCTTGAAGCTAAGGCAGACAGCATTTATTCCCTCCCTCTTCATGCTCCTTGCCTGAGACAGCACCACACTTCGTTCCTCTGAATCTGACTGGCAAAACCTGAAGAGGGTCTAAAATGCACCATGTTCAGGACTCAGCTTTTTCAAGATGTCTGTATTTCCGGTTATAGCTAATGTTATAGCTCCCTCCAAACCTGTCGGGTGTTGTAGTTTACTGAGTACTACAAGTGCTTTATTTCACAGGCTTTACTTACATTCTCTGTAACTCAGGGGTTATGAGCCTGTAAGAGTCAGTCCCCTCAAAAGACAAGGGCCCCGAGCCTGTAAGAGTACCCTGAAAAGACAAGGGCCTGCCGGGTGCGGTGGCTCACGCCTATAATCCCAGCATTTTGGGAGGCTGAGGGTGGATCACGAGGTCAGGAGTTTGAGACCAGCCTGGCCAATATGGTAAACCCCGTCTCTACTGAAAATACAAAAATTAGCCAGGCATGGTGGTGGGTGCCTGTAATCCCAGCTGCTCGGAAGGCTGAGGCAGGAGAATCGCTTGAATCTGGGAGGCAGAGGTGGTTGTGAGCCGAGATCGTGCTACTGCACTCCAACCTGGGCGACAGAGCAAGACTCTGTCTCCCCCTACCCCCGCCAAAAAAAAAAAAAAAAAAAAAAAAAGACAAGGGTTCAGGGATATCATGAAGTCCTTTGTTAAGAGGGGTACATTCACCTCTGGTAGAAGGCTCCTTAGAGCGAGGTTGGGATGAAGAGGCAGTCAAGCCCCTGAGCTCATCCATCCCTTCAGGTGAGTTCTTTGATCATGGGCATCCGGTCCAAGCACGCTCTGAAAGGGCACACATTTGTTTATTCCTGCATGTGTGCTACGCGAAGGGAGAGGCCTCTAGTTTTCATCAAATTCTCAAAGCGGGCCATGACCCTCCAAATCTTTAGGAATCATGAATTCTAGTCCAATTTCCTCGTGAAACTGAGGCAGACTCAGATGTGGCATAAGGCTGGCAAGGACTTGCCCATAATCAACACAGCAAGTCAGCTTCAGAGCCAAACCCGAACTCGGTCTCCACTCCCAGAAACCTCTTCAAACATTCTGAGCACCTGCTATATTCCAGACTCTAGGCTGGTGCTGCTGAGATTAATGACAGTCATGCCAAATCAGGAATCGGCTTTGACAGGACTCTACAACAACTTTCACGTCGTTTTTATGCTACGACCCGGGCCATATTTGCAGGGAACTCCACAACAACTTTCATGTCGTTTTTATGTTACAACCCGGGCCATATTTGCAGGGAACTCCACAATAAACAGACGAGGCTGCTCGCGTCCAGGGGAGCCTGTCCTGCCGGGCCACTCTGCAGGCCCAGAGGCTCACCGTTGGGCGCAGCTATAAACCATTCTCAACAGAAGGGACGCTTGAGTGATGGCACTTCCACGGAGCCTGGCAAGTTGTCCCCTACCCTTCTTTTTGCCTCAGTGTGGCTGGCTCAGGGCAGCTCCCCCAAGCACCTCCCTACCCATACCACCTCCACGCCTTCCGTCTCCCGCCGCAATCAGAAGCCTTCCACATTTCAACACCGTCTCTCATCTCCCAGGTATCTGTCAGCCTGAATGCCTACGCTTCAAAAACGACCCCCGCGGAGTCCGGGTCACCCCCTCGGCTTTCATTCAGCCCCTTCCTCCCCTCGGCTCCGCCCTTTGCCGCGCCTCCCATGATTCTCGCGAGACTTGGTGCCTCGGCTGCGCGCCGCCCCGGCTCATCGGCGCAGTTCTCGCGAGGCTGCAGGCAGTGCCGGGTCAGACATGGCGGAAGGTAGGCTTTTTGTCGGGCCGCGCGGGAAGACGCGGGGCTGTGGGGGCGCTGCCGGCCGGGCTGAAGCTGCCCTGGGAGGGGACGGCCGGGCGTGGTTGCATAGGGGCCCCGCGGGTCTCGCGAGCCTTCCTTGCCAGCCTCTCCAGACCTCCGCGGGCCGGGGTCCCGAGTTCGGTTCCTATGGCAACGCCCCTCCCGCGAAAAGGACCCCGCGGGACTGCGGGCGGCTGCGGAGCGGGACTGGGAGGTCCCATGTCGCTGCTGCGTGCAGCCGCGGGGCCGGAGGGCACCGGGGGAGGCTCTCGAGTGCCGGGACGCCGGGGGAAGTAAGCCTTCTCCTTAGGAAATCGAAACTGCTGTCCTGGCACGTCCTGCATCCGGAAGGGGTCCATCCCTCGCCTGCGGAAGAGCGTGGGACTCCTCGGGCTGGGCTGGGCTGGGCTGGGCTGGGGGCGAGGCAGTGCCGAGCTGGCCCACGCGGCAGGCGGGCGCACTGGCGGCTCCGGCTCCGCAGCAGCAGCCCCTGCCTTCAGGCCAGGCGTACTGATGAAGACGGGAGGAAGGGGTTTGCGGGAAGGGAGTTGGCCAAGGTCACACTGCTCGCTAGAGGGCCGCTCGGACCAGACCTCTGTGCCTTTGCCGCCCAGTCCAGTGCCCACCCTCTGGTCTGGTGCACTTTTCATGACATTGCAGGTTAAGGCACCCTGGTCTCTCAGGGTCGGCCTCCCTTAATGTAGCAGTAATTAGAAGTCTTCATTGTCAAAGCCTCATTGTACACGTAGGGGGAAAGAAGGCCCAGAGACAGAGTTACCTTTTAAGGATCGTGCAGCGACACTGCTGGGTCTGGCCAGCACGCTTCTCCTCTTTACCCCGTCATTGGAGAAAAATATTTTTTATTTGACCTTTGTTTATTGAGTGACTGCAGTGTGCTTGGCCACGACCTGTCCTGTTGGTTTTGAGCTTTGACTGAACCCATCACTTAAGGGATCTTAGATTTGGGCACACATGACAGTTGGTCGCCTTTTGTCATTTGCATTAGACTTCAGAACAACTTCGTGAAGGAGGCCTGGCGTGTGCATTTGCCGTTTATTGATAAAGGAATGTAGACAAACTTACAGAGATAGCTGGGACTGGCATCCAGTTGGTTTTGGGATGTGTGTGTGTGTGTGTGTGTGTGTGTGTGTGTGTGTGTGTGTGTTTAGACAGGGTCTCGCTCTGTCGCACAGGCTGAAGTACCTCCTGAGCGCTTCAGCCTCCTGAGTAGCTGGGACCACGGCCGGTCAACACCACACCCGGCTGATTAAAAAGTGTGTGTGTGTGTACACAAGGTCTTGGCCCAGTGTTGTGGCTTGCGCCTGTAATGTCAGCGCTTTGGGAGGCCGAGGTGGGAGGATCGCTTGAGGCCAGGAGTTCAAGACCAGCCTGGCAACGTGACGAAATCTCGTATCTACAAAAAAAATACAAAAATTAGCCAGGTGTGGTGGCACGTGCCTGTCATTCCAGCTACTTGGGAGCATGAGGCACAAACTACTAGGGAGGTGGGAGGATCGCTTGAACCGGGGAGGCAGAGGTTGCAGTGAACCCCACCCGCCTGGGCGACAGAGCAAGAGCCTGTCTTAAAAAAGAGACTAGTAGTGTGAGCCACCGCGCCCAGCTTAAATTTAATTTCTTATGATATAGCACAACTCGCATTTCCAGGCAGACTCTTCTGTTTTTACATGTGAATGTAAAGGTTGCAAAACAATAAAATGACTTCTATATTATGTAGAAAAAAGAGAGAGAGAGAGAGAGAGAGACTGAGACTAGGTCTCATTATGTTGCCCAGGTTGGTCTTCAACTCTTGGGCTCAAGCAGTCCACCTGCCTTAGCCTGTCAACGTGCTGGGGTTACAGGCGGGAGCCATCGCGCCTGGCAGGCACTGTTTTTGTCTTTGCTTTTTATCCCTCCCTGGAGGGGGAAACTTTTGGTGAATGTTGCCTGAAAGCAGAGAAGTAAGAAAAGGAGCAAAAAGGTAAGGCATTCCCTGAAGTTACTTTTTGGGTAAATCACAGAGTGTTGTTCTGCGCAGCAGGAGTGAGGTGGGTAGAAATTTTGGGGAAGACCTTCTGTGAGGTAATGGGCAGTCTGGCGCTTTTACACTGGGATGGTAAGTTCAGTGTTTTGGGAATACGTTACCAAGGTTGAGATTGTGGAGGGCGGCTGGTTTTTCATTCAGCAGTTTCACTCACACCTGCTGTGCTTTGCGGTCAGGTTCCAGCCCTGAGGAGCCACAGGCTGAGTCAGTATACTCATCCTCCAGCAAGTGCCTTGAGAGACATCTTGCCAGTGGGGTATCTCTCCTTAAAGACACAAAGAGATCCTTTCAAGGTTAAATTAGCAGAGGGAGAGCTAGGTAAGCAGTCAGGAAGTTCTGACTTTGCAGTCTTTCTTTTCTTTTCTCTTTTTTCTTTCTTGACGGAGTCAGAGTCTCATTTGCCCAGGCTGGAGTGCCGTGGCGCGATCTTGGCTCACTGCAACCTCCACCTCTCGGGTTCAAGCGATTCCCCTGCCTCAGCCTCCTGAGTACTGGGATTACAGGCACCCGCCATCATGCCTGGCTAATTTTTGTATTTTTGTAGAGACAGGGTTTCACTAAGTTGGCCAGGCTGGTCTTAAACTCCTGATCTCAGGTGATCTGCCTGCCTTGGCCTCCCAAAGTGCTGGGATGACAGGCACGAGACACCACCCCCTACCGAAGTTTTTCTTTCACCTTTGCCATTACCTTTCAGGCGGTTTCCTTTTTACCTTTTTAGTATCCCAACTTTTTGTTGCTATTTAAGCTTTTTAGAAACAATGTTGCAGACGCCCACTAGGAGGCGCTCTGGGCAATTCAGCTCGTTAACCTGAAGGTGCTTGTTAGGTAGAAAGTGTTTCCTGGGATATTAATACTGCTTGTGCTTTACCCAGATTCTCAGAGCCCACCATGCTTGTTTGGAGAGACTCATTTAAATATAAATAAATAGCAGATATCCGTGTCATATAACGGTTGAATGATCTGTAAGCACACTCAATGGGAATGTCCCTGCTAGTGGTTGGTTGGTAGTGTGAGAATGTGGGAGATGGTGCCTAGGAATAGTAAACAGAACCTTGAGAGTGTGGGTATACAGCTGCTTCTGTGACTTGCCAAGAGAACAACCTTCTTTCCTTCCATCTATCCATGGCTATTGATTTGACTGTATATATTTAGCTGAAGTCTGTCCTAAAATTAGTTTTATTTCCCCACTCTACTTCTCTGTGGCTATCCTGCTAATGTAAGCTTCATTTGTAGTCTTTTTTTTTTTTTTTGAGACAGGATCTCACTCCGTCATCCAGGCTGGAGTGCACTGGCGTAATCACAGCCCACTGCAGTCTCCACTTCCCGGGCTCAAGTAATTCTCTCACCTCAGCCTCCCAAGTAGCTGGGACTGCAGATGTGCGTGCCACCACATGCAGCTAATTTTTGTATTTTTTGTAGAGTTGGGGGTTTGCAGTGTTGTCCAGGCTAGTCTTGAACTCCTGGGTTCAAGCTATTCACCTGCCTGGGCCTCCCAGAGTGCTGGGATTACAGGCGCAAGCCATCGCGCCCAGCCCTAAGCTTCCTTTGTAACTCTACTTCAAAAGGTTCCAATTAAAAGGTTGCTTTTAACTTTTCCTCCTAGATTTTGCTTTCACAGCCTAATTTCACACAGTTTCTAGTGTTCCCTTTAAAACATGAATCAGATCATGTCTCCCACTCTTGTTAATACTCCTGCCCCTCAATGCCCAACTCTCACAGTTCTCCCAAGGACCTTTAAGTATTAACAGAGTCTGGCCCCCGCTGAACATGTCCAGCTTCTTTCCTATTGCCCATTCACTGTGCCCCTGCCACACTGCCTTCCTCGCTGTCCTTTGTATGTGCCCAACATGCTGCTACCTCTGCGTCTTTGTCCCTGCAGTTCCCTTGGCCTTCAGCAGTCCACCACTGTCTCCATGTAGCTGATGCCCTTTTCTTCACTCAGTGTCTGTTCAGTTGTCATCTCATTAGAGAGCTTCCCTCCCTGGGATGTAAACCCCATGAGGGCAGGGACTTGTTCTGTTTTGCTCACTCCTGTATCTCCCAGCTTAGAATCGTGCCTGTGGTTCAAGGAATGTAGTGATCCTTACTGAGCATCACCTGTTAGCCATCAAGAAAAGTTGCCTGGAAAAAAAAAAAGAAAAAAAAAAAAGAAAAGTTGCCTGGATGCATCCTTAGCCTCTTGCCAGGCAAACTGGCTGGTCCAGCCTTTCTTATGCTCTGGATAACATAAGTCTGCTAAGGGTTACCTAGCCTACTTTTCATCCAGCCCATTTTCGGTTTAGCAACTAAAATAGAATGTTTAAGGCCGGGCACCGTGGCTCACGCCTGTAATCTCAGCACTTGGGAGGCCGAGGTGGGCAGATCACTTGAAGTCAGGAGTTCCAGACCAGCCTGACAAACATGGTGAAACCCCATCTTTCCTAAAAATGCAAAAAGTTAGCCGAGTGTGGTAGCAGGTGCCTGTAACTACTCTGGAGGCTAAGTCAGAAGAATCACTTGCACCCTAGAGGCAGAGGTTGCAATGAGCCAAGATTGTGTCACCGCACTCCAGCCTGGGTGACAGAGACTGTCTGAAAAAATAGTAATAATAAAATAGGATATAATGTTTCAGGGCTTAGACTCTGCAGCGGGACATGGGTTTAAATCCTAGCTTGAGCTGTGATCATAAGCAAGTCAATTAATTGCTCAGTCTCAGTGTCCTCAGCTTTTTTTTTTTTTTTTTTGAGATGGAGTCTTGCACTGTCACCCAGGCTGTAGTGCAGTGGTGCAATCTCGGCTCACTGCAATCTCCACCTCCTGGGTTCAATCAATTCTTCTGCCTCAGCCTCCTGAGTAGCTGGGATTACAGGCACGTGCTACCACACTCGGCTAACTTTTTGCATTTTTAGTAGAGACGGGGTTTGACCATGTTGGCCAGGACAGTCTTGATCTCCTGACCTCGTGATCCACTTGCCTCGGCCTCCCAAAGTGCTTGGATTTAGACGTGAGCCACCGCGCCCGGCCTGTCCTCAGCTTTAAAAGAGGGATCATTCTAACTCACAGGTAGCTGTGGGGATCCTAGGAAATAGCACAGGAAGAGCCTTTTTCCACAGTGCCTGGCGTTTTATCCACAGTGCCTGGCGTTTCTTCCACAGTGCCTGATGTTTTGATCCTGGCACGTGGTCTTTCTCTTGAGTGTCCTCTAAAATAACTCTCCACTTCTTTTCCTCAGTAAAAGGAAACATTGAAAAAAAAAAGTAAATGGTTTTTTTTTGTTAATAGTATATCGAACAGAAAATTTATCATAAACTTTTATTGACTCGATGGAATTTGATCAGAAGAATACTTTTGACAACAACCCAAGTAACATGGTGAAAACATTTCATATTCTGAGTTTTCATTGGCCAACACAATAGCCACTAGCCACATGTGGTTACTTAAATTTAATTAAAATTAAATAAAATTGAAAATGAACTTCTCAGCTGTGCTAGTCCTGGTCCAAGTACTCAATAGCCGTGTGGCTACAGCTCCCCTAGTGGACAGCACAGATTAATAGAACGCTTGCAGCATTGCCAAAAGCGCTTTAGACAGCGCTGTTCCAGAAAATGCTTCATCGGTGTAGGTTGATAGAAATAAGGAAAGAAAGAAGTTTGCTGTTTCTGGTTTTGAAATTTATCTGTTTATTGTTTTACTTATTAAACAAATGTCCCAGGTCATTGATAATTATGTGTAGTCTAGAGACCTCTCAAGGACTGCTCCTTTTATACCAATCTTTTCTTTTCTCTCCCTTCCCTTACTTTCACTGCTGTCACCAGCTGTGGCTGTTGGCTTTCTCCTTGTGGATTATTTTTACTGAGAAATAAAATTTATCCTTTGTGTGGATACGGCAAAGTCAAGCTACTATACTGTGCTGAGATACACAGGATTCCCTCACTGGCAAGGTGGCTTTGCTGCAGGCAATTTGACATACTGTCATGATTTACAGCCTTGCCGAACAAATGAGGAATTACTGTGTCCCTAGAATCTCCTGTTGAATGGGGGAGACCAAGAACCTGTGGTATTTATTGAACTCTGCCTAGTAAGGTATAGGCGGGAGGAGGCTGAGAGAACCATGGAATGGGTCTAGAGGGAGAAGTAATTGGTAGTTAAACAAGAATAGCCAGAATTCAAGCTTATTCACAGGGAGTTCTGACGTTAGGAGGGGAGATAAAAGCAATTGTATATGAGAAAGTATTGCAAGGTGAAAGATAAAACATGCTTAGGAGTTCCTTTGGAAACTCAGAATAGGGAGAGAGTTTTGCAAGGAAGTAATGGGGAGTGTCTTTTGGATAATCAGGGAAAGTCTTACTGCAGGAGACGTTGCTTGAGCTGAGCTTCGAAAAATGGCCCTCCTTTGGACATGGGGACATGAGATGGAGGAGAGGTACCTATTCTAGGTGGAAGGAATTAGTGGGATGTGAGGTTGGAAGAGTATGTTAAGGGCCAGATAATTAAGAGCATTGGTCACGCTTTTGGATTTTATTCTGAGAGTCATGGGGCGATACTTCTGAAAGGAATCAGCCAAGGTAGTGATGTAAGTGGAATCGTCTGAGGCATGATGAAGTGACTGCAGTGTAGAGGATGGACGTGGGAAGAAAGGAAGCCAGAGAGCAAGCTCGTAGCAATTAATGCTGAGCCATTTGGTAGGAGGCTGTGGGGCTGGTGAGGATGGATGGGAGAAAGACCACAGAAGGTATAAAGCTCAAAGATGACACGAGACAAAGCTCAAAGATGACTCCAGGGTTCTAGGTCGTGGTGACTCGGACAAATGGCTCGGCTGGGAACAGGCAGAGGAATAGATTTGAGAACAAATATTTTGACCTCCGTTTTGGACATACTCTCTTTGTCTGGTATACTTCTATGTGGTTAAGTTTAAGTTGGAAGTGTTTCCAGTCGAGAATTTGGGAATTTGGTGGAAATTAGCTACTATTTGTTGTGCATCTCTTATGAAACCAGCCCAGTTGTCAGTGCTATACAAGGTGGGCTTTTGAACGAGGTGTAAGTCATGCCACTGACTTTAATACAGAGGCAGACAAAACTAACAGAGTTGAATTGCATTCAGGAAAAATCCATTTTACGGTAGGGGCAATCTACTGTGGCCAGGGATGACAAAATGAGCAAGACACAACCTTAACCTTAATGGAACTTGCAGAACAGAGAGGAGAAGGCAAAGTATTTTTAGTAAGTGTGCATGTTGTACTTTCTAGTTATACTGGGTTTTCTCTTCTGTGTTCATGTTAGTGGCACTACTGTTCAGCCAGACTCTCAAGTCACTAACCAAAAAGTTATCCCTGACTCCCCCGCAAATCTGCATCAGTCACCAAATCCCCTGGATGCTGTACACCTCTCACATCTGTGCATTCCTCTCTCCTTCATTCCGTTAGTACAGATGAGTAGTTCTCAACCTGGAGGACCCTGCACGGTACAGTCACCTGGGAGTTTTTTCAAAATCCAGATTTGTGGGCTGGCTGTGGTGGCTCACACCTGTAATCTCAGCACTTTGAGAGGCCAAGGTGAGCAGATCACGAGGTCAGGAGTTTGAGACCAGCCTGATGATCATGGTGAAACCCTGTCTCTACTAAAAATACAAAAATTAGTCAGGCGTGGCGGTGCATGCCTGTAATCCTAGCTACTTGGGAGGCTGAGGCAGAAGGACTTGAAGCCTGGAGATGGAAGTTGCAGTGAGCCAAGATCCCTCCATTGTACTCTATCCTGGGCCACAAGAGCAAGACTTGGTCTCAAAAAAAGAGAGAAAGAAAGAAAAAAGAAAAGCAGTAGTGGTGGTGAGTTCATTACCAGTGAAGTGCTTTTCTAATCTGATGCCAACAAGGAAGATAGTATTTTCTGGAAGTTGAAACTTTAATGATAAACATTTTATGTGGAAGATCCTAATAGAAGCCTGAAACAAAAAATTATTCTTGTAGTTCTCAAAATCGAATGTCATCATAGCCTTTACAATCATTTCTCTTTTATCTAATGGACATAGTTAAAGCAGAATAGGTATAAAGTCATTTAGTCATTAAAGAAGTACATGGCTGGGCGCGGTGCTCGTGTCTGTAATCCCAGCACTTTGGGAGGCTGAGATGGGTGGATTACTTGAGGTCAGCAGTTCAAGACCAGCCTGGCCAGCATGATGAAACCCCATCTTTACTAAAATACAAAAAAAAAAACAAAAAAACCAAAAAATTAGCCAGGCATGGTGGTGCATGCCTGTAATCCCAGCTGCCTGGGAGGTTGAGGCAGGAGAATGGCTTGAACTGGGGAGGCGGAGGTTGCAGTGAGCCGAGATCGTGTCATTGCCCTCCAGCCTGGGCCACAGAGCAAGACTGTCTCAAAAAAAAAAAAAAAAAGAAGAAGAGGCTGGGTGCAGTGGCTCACGCCTGTAATCTTAGCACTTTGGGAGGCTGAGGCGGGTAGATCATCTGAGGTCAGGAGTTCAAGACCAGCCTGGCCAACATGGGGAAACCCCATCTCTACTAAAAATACAAAAAAATTAGCCGGGTTTGGTGGCAGGCACCTGTAATCCCAGCCACTGTGGGAGGCTGAGGCAGGAGAATCGCTTGAACCCGGGAGGCGGAGATTTCAGTGAGCTGAGATCAGGCCGTTGCACTCCAGCCTGGGTGACGAGAGTGAAACTATCTAAAAAAAAAAAAATTACATGAAGAGCACTAATTCACTGCTAAAGTTTTGGCTAGAATATAAGAACTACAGGAGTGTAGAGAAAGGAGATGTCTTTGCTCTAAAGACTTAGAGTAAATGATGTTGGTGGCGTTACTCTAAAAAGACTTACTGAATACTGTGTGGGTTAGAACTGTGGCCAGAGGGGAGTAGAGCGCATTTATGGAAGGAAATGCAACTCATTTAATTCCTGGATTAATTAATGACTAATCTTGATGTTCTGATAACTGGAGCTGAAATCTGGCATCATGGTATTAATGGATTGGGCTCTGGCTTAAGACGCCAAATCTTGGCTGTGTCTTCTGCTAATGGTGTGATTGTAGGCGATCCACTTAACCCAAGTGGATTTCACTGTTAGCATATTACTTTTTCAGTATAGTTAGAATCTGAGATGATGAATGTGAAGAACTTAACTGCTATAGGAGACATAAAAAATATGAATTCGCACTTTCTTTTTTATTGCAAAATATTACAGGAAAGTGTACATTTTCTTTACTCCATAAAATGATGTTGACACTAATGTAGCAAAAAGTTACTAGGGTATTAAAATCTTTTACTATACAGAATTTTTGATTTGTAAGGATAGGCGTTTCAGTTTCCTGTGGCTGCTGTAGCAAATTTCCACAAGTGGGATGGCTCAAAACAACGGAACCGTGTTCTTATGACCCTGGAGGACAGAAGTCGGCAGTCAGTGTCACTGGGCTCAAATCAAGCTGTTAGTAGGGCCCTATTCCCTCTGGAGGCCCCAGGAGAAAATCTTCCTGATTCTTCAGCTGCAAGAGGCTGCTGACATTCCTTGGCTAGTGACTGCATCACTCCAGTCTTCAAGGACAGCATCTTCAGATTTCTCTCAGTTCTGTGTTTACATGACCTTCTGCTCTGAGTGGGTCAAATCTCCCTCTGCTCCCTCTCATAAGGATACATGAACAGTTATGTGCTGAATAACGATGTTTGGTCAATGCGGAGACAGTTTTTTTTAATCATATAAGGCAACATTCACAAGTTCCAGGGATTCGGATATTAGTATCTTATGGGGATGGGGGCATTTTTCAGCCTACCATGGTAGGTAAAGTCAGAAGATTTCTAAAATTCCTCTGTGTGCAGTTTCTGAATGCTCAAAGACCATGTATGCCTCACAGTTCAAGCTACTGCCAGTGAAGTGAATAAGATGGTTTCTGGGATCAGGAAACTTAAACCAATCAGAATGCCATATTAGGAAACCGGTACTTTTGTAGACAGTGGGGAACCAGCTGAAATTGTTTGGTTAGGTAAGCTGTGTTTTAGGAAGATTATTAACTGTGTGTGTGGGATAGAATAGAGACATGGAAGGATGAGAAGGGCAACAGGTTATGTGTGTGAGTGATGCTAAGCCCTCAAGGAAATGTTGGTGTGATCAGCAAGGAATAGAAAGATGTCATGGTACATCCAAGAGGAAGGAGTTGTTAGATTTATTGAGGTGTAAAATTTACTAATTGTAACTGTGTGTACCAAATATATATAGTCATGTGGCCACCAGCACAATCATGATAGATTTCTATCACCATAAGAACTTCCCTTGGACTCCTTTGTAGTCAGTCTCATTCCGCTGGCTTCTGGCAATCACTGATCTGCTTTTTCTTGCTATAGTTTGCCTACTACGTTTTTGTTGTTGTTATTGTTGTTTGGTTTTTTTTGAGATGGAGTCTCTTGTTGCCCAGGCTGGAGTGCAGTGGCGCCATCTTGGCTGACTGCCACCTCTGCCTCCCAGGTTCAAGCAATTCTCCTGCCTCAGCCTCCCAAGTAGCTGGGATTACAGGTGTGTGCTGCTGCGGTCCAGCTAATTTTTGTATTTTTAGTAGAGACGGGGTTTCACCATGTTGGCCAGGCTGGTCTTGAACTCCTGACCTCAAGTGATCCTTATTTGCCCACTATGAAACCACACTTTCATATGAGATCATTCAGTATGTAATCTTTAATGCCTGGATTCTTTCACATAGCATATTCCTTTTGAGCTACATCTGTACCTAGTGTCTTGCATCAGTCCTTTCTGTTTTATTGCTGAGTACTATTCCATTATATGGATAGGTGACAGTTTGTGTTGGTTTACCAGCTGGACATTCAGGTTGTTTCCAGTTGTTATGAATAAAGCTTCATTGAACATTCAGATAGAAATCTTTGTGTTTGTTTTGAGGAAACACCTGGGGGTGGAATTGTTGGCCATAAGCAAGTATATGTTTAACTTTATAAGAAAGCGTCAATGTAGGGATCGCTCCAGTGTAGAGGCCTTTTGACCGTGCCTCCGCCATAATGTGAGCTTGAGCCCAGACACATGTCCCCCTTCTGGAGGCAGTCGAGCTATGAGGAAGCAGGAACTAAAAATGGATGATTCTGTTGAAGTTATTTTAGACTCCCTGACCCCCCCCCCACACACACACAATGGCTTGGTGATGGCTGTGGGGTCTTACTAGACATTGTGTTTTATCTTAAATCCTGTTCTGGGCTAGTTTTATGACTCTGTTTACTGAGCACTGCTTAGGCCCTGTGGCCATTCATGTGACTCTTGGAGATTGGTGCCTTTGAGGATTTGTGATTCCTTCCGACTCTTAAGGAATATC